>PVLA01003370.1:97112-216921 GCA_004027455.1 Hydrochoerus hydrochaeris
TCCTTCTCCACACCTGGCCCTCCTTCCTTCTCCACACCTGGCCCTCCTTCTCCACACCTGGCCCTCCTTCCTTCTCCACACCTGGCCCTCCTTCCTTCTCCACACCTGGCCCTCCTTCTCCACACCTGGCCCTCCTTCTCCACACCTGGCCCTCCTTCCTTCTCCACACCTGGCCCTCCTTCACGTCTCTATGCTGGCAGCCTTCCTCAGGTGGGACATCTACACGCAGCACCATGCTGATTTAACTCAGCTGGTGTTAAGTTGGCCATCAGGTTTTAATCCATAACACATGGGAGAGGGGAAGTTTTTAGTAATTATTTTCTTTCAAAATTTAATTGTTATAAATTCCCAGAAATGTGCAGACTAAAGAATCTGAAGCATATATTATCTCTTTTTAAAATACATTTTTACCAAATTCCTTTGGTTTCTCTCCATGCTAAAATACGTAAGTTAATGTATCTACCCAAATATTTCTTTGTATTTTCTTTTTATTATATATATTTCTAGGTAACAAAAATATTTTTTATATATGTGTACATTAATTGTGGTTCTTCATGGGTCTGTTTAATATGAGCAGGTACAATTATGATATTTAAATCTTAAAACCTATACAATAATATCTTATTCTAAGCTGACAAACATGGTTTAACAACATTATGAAACCTTAATATTCTAAATGGAAACCAGATACTACACATGCAGTTAAAAATAGCTTTGAAATTGCAACTTTAGTTAGTAGATTATAATGCATAAATACATATCTTTAATAAGAAATTCTCTATCCCTGTTTTGCTTTATGTATGACTAGCTGCACTGTATAGAACATGTTTCAGTGAAAAAAATTAAGAAAGTCAGAGTAGAAAACTGTACAACAATTTTATCTTTTTGCACAGTGTAACCATAATCCAACCAGTCTCTAGGAAGGCTGGGAGCAATGTGGCCCAGGGCTCATTTGAATGGTGTTGGAGAAGCCACTCAGACGGAAATGAGAGCAGTGCGGTGCAAGCCTGGTGATAAAGCTGTCCTCTGGTGACTGCTTCCTGGTCTGCTCCTGGTCACACGCGTCTGACCCGGGGGTTGTCCCTGCCCCTCATGTATCCTGGACTCCCTGGACCTGAAGGAGCAGGGCAGCCTGAGCCCTTCCCAGCCACTGGGTGGGGCTTCTGCGAAACACAAGGCGCTCTGGGCTTGGTGCAGACTTGCTGGCTGTCTTGGCAAGCTAGGGGTTTGCAATGGAAAAACGCCCCAGCTTTGTGTTTTGGGATCCCACTATTTCTCAAAAATAATTCTACCTCACAGCCACTGTTAATTTCCTATCTGTGAACCAGTTACAGATTAGCCAATTTTCCATTTTTTCCTCATCAGAAAGCTTTAACTCAATTATCAGCTATTCCATGAAATCTTTTTATTTTCTGAAATGTGTAAATCCATTAGCTAGGCCTACTAATGTCATAAGCAAAGTTCCAAGGTGGGTTTTGTTTTCTTAAAATGTTTGCCTGCTTCAGGAAGGAATGTGTCAAGTGTAAATGCCTTTGATATATTCAGCAGTGTCCCCTGACTAACATAGATTGTTAATTTTTATTGTTGTTGCCCCTGCTGCTGGCTTTTGTTGTTGTTGTTTTGTTTTAGTGTTTTTATTTGAAAATTCTGTGTGATGGGTAAGCCCAACAGTGCCAGTGGGCAGAGCATCCGGGTTTGTGTCCACCGGGTGGCTGAGCTGGGGCCCGGGTCTGGGTCTGGGTCTGGGTCTGGGTCTGGTCCCTCCTCTCCTAGCACTGCTTCTGTGCCATGCTCCCTGGTGCCATGAGCCAGGCAGCTTTGCTCCACCACATGGTTGCGCCATGAGGACACTCCTGCCTGGCAGCCAGCTGACCACGGACTGAGCCCTCCACAAAGCTGAGTTAAATTAAGCCTCTCCTTTAACCGTGGGTGTTGGCAGAGAAACCCAGCACTGGGAAAGCTGATGCATACAGTTTGCTTATGAGTTTGAAGATGACTCTTCTGTGTTATTTTTAAAGCCCAACTGCATGATTATGGTAGTGTTCAAGCATTTACTACTCCCAATTTAATTTTAAGGTTTTAACTTTGCCTGACGCCCACATCTGTGGATTTCTTCTCTTTTCTCTCTTCTCTTTCTCCTCTTCTTTCTCCTTCTTCTCTTTCTCTTTTTACCTTCTTCTCCCAATGAGCACAATTATGCCAGAGTTCTTAGTGGCCAGGCAAGTCTCTCTGATGGAATAACTCAATATCTCAGTAACACTTCACTTTTTTTTTGACTGAAGGAAATGCTAGCAAGTTCCTAAAGAGAAACATAATTTCCCTGATTCATCATAACTTAGTGTTTAGAAATTATGTATCAATAAATAATCATGTAGCATGTTACAATATTAGCAAATAATCATAAAATATGTTATCAAAATACCTCACATTTATAGTACTTTCTAACTGACTTTCACTCACATCTCTCATTCAACGTGTTGATAACCACACAAGGTGTGTGAAAAAGCCTTGCTGTATCCTCTGTGGATCACTGAGGAAGGCATGGAATGCCTTAGAAGTCATGAAAACCTCCCATCTACTAAGTGTGAAGTCTGAGTTTGACAAGGGGTCTTGGTGGCTTATTCCATTCTCTGACTTGTGCTGGTCACGTTTCTGTCTGACAGTTCTCTTGGCTACAAGTTTTTTCCGTGAACTGCTTCCTATGCAATGCTTTTCTTGGTCCCTCAACATTTCAGGTCTTATTAAGGGTCCCCTATGTTCACATGGTAATCTTGTCTCACATGGTGCTAAGAAAGTGTCCTTCTTCATGAACAACTGCTTTGGGGTGTGGAGGGCAGGGGTCTTCCTAGACATCTTTCCCATCATGAGGCAACCCTGCAATACTAGCATGTAGGGCTGACACCCAAGGAGGACCACATAGGAGTCAGGTAGAGGACTGCTGGCCTGAACAATCTCCACTTTCAACTGTTCCTGAGTCTCAGTTATTTCCTTGCATTGCTTGTGGTTTGCTAAGTCAACCTTTTGTGAAATACTTGAGATTCTCTAGTAACTTCTCAATAAATTCACCTTTGTGCTGCAGTCTTGTCCAGTTAGATTATTGGCCCTTTAAAAGAAGAGCACATTGAATAGTTTGCTAACCCGAGGAAATTGTTAGCTTTTAGAGCACATTTCATTGATTCTATTGTCTTTGTTCTATGCTTTTTAAAGTTATATTTGTTAAGAAGCTGTGCTAGTGATGTCCATATTTTACATACCCTGATTGCATTTAATCTTCCCACTTTCCACCTGCTGTCTCACAGTTCAAGGCAGCTGGCTCTTTATTGATTTCCCTGCCCCATCTGTGGCAGAATTGTTGCCTCAAGTCTTGCTCTGATACTCATTTCCAGTGCCATAGTTTGATGTTGCCACAGCTGGTAGCAGCAGCTTCTTTAGGCAGCTTAGAGTTCTGCCAATGAGTGACTTCAGTGGCCCAATTTTCATTTGCTAGATGGAAGAAACTATTTAATTGCAAGAGATGACTTGTCAGTGGTTGATTTAGGGTTTGTATTTGATTTGCAGTAATTTTATTTTCCAGATCCTTTACAATTGAGCTAACTTTAATGTTCTTGAAATAAAGTTGGGTAGCTGCACTTGTCAACCAATGATCAAAATTACAGTGTCTTATTCAGCCAAGCCCAGAACTTTGGGTGATTTGTCCACAGTGACAGAAGAACGAGAGGGATGGGTCTATGGCCAAGGCCACAGACGCTCAACCTGCCCTGCAGGTGGTAATGGATTACATCTTAGCTACACTGGAACCTTTGTAATTTTCCTCTTGAAAAGATTTATGATGGTTACTTTGGCTTTTGATACAGCAAAATAGGAAGAAAAACCCATATTCCTCTGCAGAATCCAGAAGGAAGTTTTCTTGGCAGCGAGGTGAAGATTCTGAAGAGTGACCTGATTTATATGAGTTACTTTAAATGTCCTTTGTTAAGAACAAGGTTTGACATTAACCTATAATGGTCACTGTAATAAAATTTTCAATTTCTTCACTGGTTCATATATCATAACCCTTATTGCTTTGAAAAATGTCTATTCAGTTCCTTATTTACTTCATATAATTAATCATAGACACTTTGTTGGTTGAATATAAGCAGACAAGATATATTTAATAAGTATTTGGGCAATTATCATAAAATTAAAAATGTTTCTGGTCTAAAATCATTGTTAAAAAAGTGCTAAATAAAAAACAGGTTAAGTTTTACCACTAAACAAAGAATTATTTATTAAACCACCGTGAAATGCAATTTTCACCCACATCACTGACAGGAGGGAGCCTGGCACGGGCATGGGCAGGTCCCTGGGTGGGTCACACAGCACAGAGCCAGGAGGCTTCCTGAGCTGTGATTCCAGAGGGGAGATGAATCAGGGCATGGTCCTGGGTTTGGTCCTCCCAGACGGTGTCAGCCTACTGCCTCCTGATTCCTTTGCAGCCTGGACCACAGAAAACCCTGTCTGTAGAAGAAAAGTTTCCTCGAGCATAACCTAGCCTAGATTTCATCTAATAAAACTTAATCATGGCTTGAGCAAGATACTATGAGGAGCAGAATTAGTCCTGAGTAGCTTGGGATTCCTGCAATTTGCAGGCTCACACTAAAAACCTATAAAGCTATGTTTACAGAAATTCAAAATCATCAGCCAGTAGGTAAAATGTCTCTTAACTAAAAATCAAGATCTCAAAGAAAGATAGTAGAACCCAGAAGTCTTTGCAATGTCCAATTTTAAAAAACAAATGAACATATATAAAAAATCTAATGCATAGTCAATTAAATACAGGCAGTCAACAGAAAACCAGCATGAAATTGCCCCATGGCAGCAGTTAGCAGACAATCTATTGTCTTGTATGCTCACTTGCTTCTTTTCTCTATGTTCTCATTTATTTTTACTTTATGTTTTGTGGTATTGAGGCTTGCAACTTGGGTCTTCGCACTGAGCTGCATCCCTATGTTTTTAGTTAGTTTTTATTTTGAGCCAGTGTCTCGCTTAGTTGCTATGTCTTGTTCAAGCTGGTCTTGAGCTTGAGCTGCTCCTGCCTCAGCCTCCCAGAGTGCTGGGTGGTCGTGTGAGCCACCGTGCCTGGCTCTTTCCCCGTTTTAAACTGTGTGGTGATCGTGCTTCCCACATGCCCTCAACCTCTCGCCTCCTTATTTTGTCAAGAACGCTGCAGGTCCTTCTTATTTTACTTCCTGTGAAGCGTGTTGGGCCCCCCGCTGGCCTCTCCGCAGAGCTGTGTGAAGGGGAGGAGGGGATCCGGGTCTCCAGGGCGGCACTGCTGCTGACCACCGTGCCTCGGTTTCCTCCAGAAGAGGGGTGCCGGGGGCGCCGGCCCGTTCTGCACCGGATCTGCTGGAGTCGCTGGGGCCTGAGTCCCCACAGGGGGAGCGAGGCGGGCTGTAGGGCCACCGGTCCCCTCCAACAGAGGCGGTTTCTAGAACCTGCCAACTCCCACGTTCCATTTTCCCCATCTCAGGGCCTTTTCCACCAAGTTTCACCTTTTTTCTCATCTTCAGTGCTCTTTCCCGTATCAGTCCCTTCAGTGACTTCCATTTAGGGCAAAAATCCTTAAATTAATTACAAATGTGTATTGTGTGTTGTGTGTGATGTGTGTTGTATACAAATTATCATTTCCTATCTCCTATTCCTCTCTCTTTATCAACATTGTCAAATTGAGTTTCTTGATCACATTCACCATGAGAAATTTATGTCTGTACATGATGCATCTGATTCCTCTCCCCTCACTTCAACCCCCTTCCTTCTTATTCACAGATCTTTGTTTCATTTCTATCCTTATTTTCTTATTTTTTCTTTTCCCTTTCTTCCTACTCCCACCAGATCCTTTTCCCTTTTAAACAAATGCTTCCCGGTTCACAATGTTCATTGGACATTTTGGCTTTTAATCGCACTTTCAGGCTCTCACATCAGAGAGACAAGGCGATGCTCGCACGTGTCCATTGTGTCTTACACCTGCCTTGAGCACGTTTTTCCTTACATCAGAACATACAGTGTCTCATGGTTGTGCCTGCAGAGACAGTGCCAAACTCAAAGCTGAGCCCTCTCTCGCATTACCTGAAACACCATCTGCCTTTGAATCACCTTTCCACCTGGCCGTGGCTGCTGCCCAAGGCATCCCTCCCCTACTCTGCTCACAGTGCCCTGTGCGTGGCTGCTGCCCAAGGAAGCCAGACCACTGGTCACTGTCCAAAATCCCCACCTGGCCACTGCCAAAGGTGTCAAGAGTCCTGGCTGGTGCCCAGTGTGCTCCTCACTGATGCTGGCCAGGGCAGCTCTGGCCCACACTCCTATCTGTGCCCGGACAGCACCCTCACAGACTGTCACAAGATCCCACTGTCCAGTCTATCAGTAATGGACAGTTGTGGTTTCAAAATGTCGCAGAAAAATCAATATCAACCTGAGTGGAAGACTCTGCACCAAGGAGCCAGAAGGTAACTTTTATTGTGCTAGTAGACTAATGGGAATTAGTTCCAAACCACCAGCCCTGAGTCAGTTTAAGTACATGTCACAAGCAGAACATACAAGGCTGATGGCAGGTTATTACGTGATTGGTCACATGTCATCAAACAAGCTAGTTTTAAACTGATTTACTTAAAAGGAATTGTTTATCATAAGATAGGAGCATTCTGGGAAGGAAGGGAGGGTATGAGTGGAGCAAGTACAGTTACCTGGGCCTTGACCAGGTCAGTCTGTCCCAGACACGAAGCCCTTGAAGCAACTTGGAAAACTACATCCATTTTTCTATGCGGGTAAAAACACAAGCGTTACAGCTGGATGCAGTCAGGTCAGCCAAGTGCGTTATCCGGGCAAAGTAGCTGGACACAGGTGGTTGAGGCTAACTGAGCTCAGCAGGGTAGCTACAGGACAGGCAGCGTGACATAGTTACGGGCCACTAACTGAATTTTAACCTCTGCTACAGAATGTCTGTCAGTTTGCTATTCTATAACTTTGCCCTTACAAAAGTACACTCAGCCTGGAAGGTCAAGTTTGTCTTAGTTACCTCCACCACCACTGCTCAAGTTTGTCTCCTCTAGTCTCCCCCTAAGTAAGACATCTCAAGAGGCCACCCTGCTACTGACCTTTGTCCTTGACCACCTGGTATTATCAGAGCAGAAGCTGGGATGAAGTCCAGGCAGATGACCACAGTCCTTGCACACTGCTGTGGGCTTCGGTCTCTGGTACTGCCGTGCTCCTGGATTATAGTGAGTTCCCTGGCACTGGGGTCCTCCCCTCACCCCACCTCCCTGAGTCCACCCAGCAGGTTGTTCCCTCCTGCACTGCTGCTGACCAGGCAGGGTTTCTCACCACTTTCTTCAGTCTTCATGATCTTGCCTCCTCAGTGAGGGGCTCCATAAATGCTGCCGGAAATTGCAATGCCAGAAATTGCAATTGCTCCCTGTCCTTTGATTATTTCACTACATGGCGACTGACACCTTCTGACATATGATAGCAGTTAGGTGTAGTCATCTGTCTTTAAAGAAGACAGTTTGTAGGCAAATGGCTTTTCTTACTTGTTCTCTGCCTGTCTGCACATAATTTAGTTCCTGCTGTATTGAAGGTGCCTAAGATTTACTTAACTTTCTCCTATTAGAAAAGTTTTCTTAGATTGTTTCTTCTTTGCCTTCTCCTTCTCATTATTTTTTAAACATCTTTGAGTGATTGAAATTAATGCCTCATAGTTAACAGATTATGTATCTGACATTGGTTACCCTTTACACTTTTTCTACATCATGCCTCATTTTTAAAATTGATTTCAAGCATTTACATTGCAGAAATTTAGAAAAAAATCTGACATTGCTCCATCAACCCCGTGCTACCTCTTTTCTGCAATTTGAAGCACCATTGACATTTGGCTGCTTTTATTTTTTTCTCTCTGTAGTTGAAGTTTTCCTGCAAGTCTAAGCACTGTAACAGTCATTTTTAATGGAGGCAGAGGCTTGCTGGCCCCCACCAGCCATTTGGAAACATCTAGAGACCTTGTTGATGGTCAGGTCTTTTGGGGGCTTGTCATTAAAGAAGCAGCCGGGGATGCTGCTGAAAGCCTTCTAACACACGGGGTGACTTTCACACTAAAGTGGCTCACAGTGTCAGTAGTGTCAAGGTGGAAAAGCTCTGTAATAGAAGCATTTACAGTGTGAAGGAGTCCGAATGTAATTTCGTAACCATCCATTCTTAAGATATGTACCACGTATCAACTAAATAGCAATTTACTGGGCTACAAATTGTGCATTTGTATTACTGTGCATGTCCTAACTGGAAAAGAAGGAATTAAACAGATTGAAATATAGAAGTTCAGCAAAATCATGTTGTTTCTGGGAGGAATGCAAATTTGTGAAATGCATTCTTGTAAGCCAGTAGGTAAGAGCTCTTTTAGAGCAATGAATCACAATTACTGAGATAGAATCATTTTATGACACAACACTTCAGTCACATATCGTGCTCTTTTGAAAACTTTTTAGACCTAGAGATCCAAGTTCTGAAAATATTATTGATCTACACCAGGCCAGACCCTAACTATCCAGGCGACCGGTCTGTCACCTTCTCACCACGCATGGCCAGCTGCATCCCCCTTGCAGTACACTTTTCCAGTAACTTAGGTAGAATATTTAGCTATTGCTGAAGTAGGTTTTGAAAAATGGTTTGCTATCCCTTTCCAATCACTTTCATGGCCGCTTCCCTCACAGCAATCTGATCATGTTTCTTTTGCCATTTCAGGGAATTGGGTAAGCAAATCAGGACAGGTGGTGACCGTGCAGTGCTGAAGCCTTCTTCCCGGGGACGCGTTCCTGACCTCTGCCTGCTCTGCGCGCCTTTCTTCTTCAGATCCAGTTTCTCCCACACAAACACAGCAGTAAAGCTAATTATATTGTTTATCTGGTTGCTTTGAACTTTATAGTTCAATCAGATTATTGTCTAAAAATACTTGGCTTAACATTATTTGCTTTGGATATTGCAAAAAACGGTAATTTGCCATACATAATCTCATATTTATTTCTTTTCTTTTGCATAACATTATTAGCCCAGTATTCATATTTTCTGTAATTGCCACAATCCAAAGCATAATGTTAATATTTTACATAGCACTTATTGTGTGTTTGATAATACTTTCACATGCTTTCCACAATGATCTCACTTATTATTAGGTAAAAATAATGCATAGACTTTCATCCCTAATTTGCACATCAGGAAAACCAAGAGAGTTGCCATTGACTGTCTGTCAGTGGATGCAGAACACATCTGATATAAACATGAGTATCTAATTTTTCATGAGTAGTTGAAAGTAAAATTTAGAAAATAAACTCAATAAGCTCACAGAAAATATATTTATAAAACCCCAAATGTGTCTCTATTCCTGCAAAGAAAACTAGATCATTGACTGGCATGCGGAAGCATGTGGCTTTGTCCATCATCCCTGCGGGTACGGAGGTCCCCTGTCAGGAGGCCTTAGGCAGAGCTTCAGATCAGATATGTTAAGGATCCCTAGACTTCTTAAATATTAAACTATGAGTATTAATCTTTTTTTGTTGCAGGCTTAATCAGATATACTCAGAAATGGTTACTTTTGCCTCTATATTGACCTAATTTTTCTTGTTGTTGTTCAAGGAGTTGGTATATGCAACACCCATGATTCCACTTTGGGTTCTGACTTATTGAAGGAGAAGTTGTAAATGTTGCAACAAAAAATATAAGATTTGTGCCTCAAAGAGTCAAGTTATTGAGGGTATTCATAGTGCAAGTGAGCTTAACAAGGTCATCTAACGAAACCGCAGCCTTTCCCACAGCTGCACAGTAGCAATATTATATGTATATTTAAGTTAGCTTGGAAAATTCTTGCAGATGCTTAGCATTAGCAAATATATCTTACAAGCTTCTCTCTCCTGTTCATTTTAAGTGATTGGTAGTAGTTGTTCATACCCCTGGATGATACAGCAGTGATTAAAAATTGCTGAATATATAGTAATAGTAACTGTAAATTTGCACTTTGTAGGTTTTAAGAGTCCATTTTGTAGGCTTATCTTGTGTTTCTGCAACATTCCAGGTAACTTAGTCCATCCTCAGAGTATGCTGAACAAATGAGTCCAGTTCTTGTACTAGAAGAGACAGAGATGCGGCCATGAAGACCCAGATGTGATACAGAAATGCAAGACATGAGTTGCACCAGCCATGCTCAGAAAGAAAGCCAACTCTGTCTGTGGAGAGTGAAGGGGAAACTAGGCAATGGGTAAATTTTACTGAGGCCTAGAGGGGCAGAGATGGCCCAACTCAGGAGCAGAGGAAAAGTAAACTCAGTCTGCAAGGTTGGCAAATGCAACGCTGTGTGGGGATTTTACCCACCTGCAGGCCAGGGGCAGGTGATTTTCACTCACAATCCTCAGGTCTCTTTTACTCTCACACCTATTTGTGTTCCTCAGATACCTCTCACGGCTTTGCTCCTCCAAAATTTCATTATAATTCCATGTGCTTCTTTAAATTGCTATCATTTTTAGGAATTGTTTCAGTGACATTTCTTGGAAATATCAGAGCAGATGGCAATAACTTAAAACCTTGGAAAATATTATTACAACTAATATTTTATGCTGTTTAGAAAATTAAAATATTTTATGTAACATTTCATTTAATCTTCACAGTGTTCTATGAAATAGCATTTTTTATACAACACTTGAAAATATAAAATTGAGACTCAATGTTATACCAAATTACTTAGTGAGATAATTCATAATTCTCATGTGTCTGGTTTAAACCCTAAGTTTCATGTAGTTCTCCACCGTAAATAAACAAACTTTCATGAGGCAAAACTCCAACAGAGTATGGTGTGGGCCAATGTATGTGTTCATGTATAAGGTCCTATTTTCACTGATTCACCAAAATGTATAAGGTGTCAATTTATTTCAGGTTCAATCTTTTAAATACTTTGAATGCATTAAAGAAAACATGGATGGAATCCAATGAATTTTACATTTATTCTGAAAATGAGAAAATCATCTTAATTCCTGAGCTTATAATTACAGCTTGCAATGGCCATGGCACATTCCAAATGGAGAACTTCAGGCAGTTAGGCCACAATTTTATGTCCAGTACCAAGAAAAGTACAGGTTTTGTAAGACCAGGTGTGCTATTTTTTTAATCCAGGTATAATAACAGATCTAAATTATTCTATTTTTCATTAAATGTTATTAGAGCATTAAACATAAATACACTGAAGCTCATTTAATGCTATAGTTATCTGATGTTTTTATTTAAATCTAATTTTTACCTTTTCTAACCACCAACATTTATTATTAATTATAGTTTCGGCATGTGGAAAAAAAGTAATTTTATTTTAAGTGTCAAATAAATTTCAGAGGGTAAAACACAGCTGATTCTCCGCCAAGCCTGACCTGGCAAGTTTGATGAACTTGTGTGGGTATTTTGTACAAAGTACCACAAATTCTTGTTGGAAAACAGTTGTAAGTTGCTGTCAGTAGAGCATGACAGAGATGTCATGCAGAAATCCTGCTGAGTGAAACCGAAGGTCGCCTTGTCTGAGAGGAGCGTCCATCCCTGCTGAGTGGGGAGGGAGGGACAGTGTTCAGGGAGCAACCGAACTCAGCCATGTGGGCAGGCGTTCCATAGAGGCGCGGGTATCAGTCCTTGTAAAACCCAAAGGAGCAGGAGATATTTATACACAAACTGGAGAGTTAATGACAGTCGGGAAGATTTGATAGAGAAGATACAGCACAGCTGTGCTGAGTGGCTCTGCAGAGGTAAGGGGGACTGAGCATATGAAAAACTGTTAAGGTGAAGAAGGGGACATATTTGTTCTTATGGTCCATGAGGTAGAGAGAGTAGAGCTACTGCAGAGGAAAAGCAGCTGCTCTACAGCAAGATTTCATACCCACTTTTAAATGCAGTTTAAATGGATTATGCATTTGTAGAAATGAAGTCAAGTTCATTTAGACCACACCTGAGACTTGTCTGCTAAATTCATCATGCTTCTTAATGTGGAGGCAAAATATCCAAGACCCGTAATGAAGGAAGGGAAGGTTTATTACAGCTTGTGAAGGTTTCAGTCACTACTCAGCTGGCTGCAGCGCAGGGTGGCAGGGCACTGGGGCAGCACTTCCAAGTGGCAGAAGACAGCAAAACAAGAGCAAAAAGGTGGGGAGGGTGAGCCTCCTTTTCTCCCTTACATCGTAGCAGACGGTGCCCCTGGGGTGGGCGTAGTGCTCATGCCATCTCTGTGCCCTCCTGCTGCACAGGCTGAGGATGTCTGCACAGTAGGACGCTGCTCCCCGCAGATTCACTTAGACTTCTGACCTTCTCAGATGGACAAGAAGAACAACACCTTGGAGCAGCAACTGCTCCTCTCCACTCCAGGATGGAGAGCAGAGGCTCACACTGATACTGTGTATCAGCCACAACAAGCCCTAAGAGGACAGAAAGTGGAAGATGCAGCTGACATTCTGCTGAGGGTTCCCAGGCCGATCTGGCCCTAGAGGACAAAGCCCACTAGGAGAAATGGCACTGTGGCACCAGACCTTCAGGAGCACAGAAAGAGAACTGCTGTGCCGGTCTCTGGGGTCACAGAAGAGGACAGGAGACAGTATCAGTGCTAAGTTGGGAAGCTTTGTTATACGTAAAAAGCATGATTGATTCGTAAAGAAATACATGGATTTTACCAAGAGCCGACTGAGAACAAAGCTAAATAATCATATTGGAAATGCAGAACAATTGCAATTCTTTGATATGATAAAAGCATCCAGCTGAATAAATGGTACATGCCACAGGCAACGCTAAACGAAGCTTCTCATTTATGTGTGGTATTGAGGATTTGATCCTATGCAGGAGCCACTATGACGAGCAGATACTTCAGGTCCTCACACAAAGTCACCCAGCCTTGTGTGGAGGGGCGAGGAGGAGAGGAGGCGTCTTGATCCACAGATCTTCCAGCCTTGGCGAGGCCTATGGGGAGACAGACTGAGCACTAAATAAGTGGCATTTCATAAAATGCTCCTTGCTGTATAATGTTAATAGCCAAATCTGATGCTTTGCTTAGAGATACTTTTGACATGCTATTATGATAGGTTATTATGCAACTGAAGTTTTATATTTTTGGCAAGAAATTATGATGAAAATAATTAAAATATGCTTTCTTAACTAAAAGAAGTTACACTTTAAAATATGTAAGCCATATATATATATATATATATATATACTATTAAATTCCAAAGCTGAAATTTATTATTAGTTCTACAAGTATAGCACAGTTATGAACACTATTTTATAATGTGTTTCTCTGTTTCCAATTTGCCTATTGTAAACAAAATTGTTTGTATCACATACCATAATATTTCTTCTATGTGATACAATAAAATTAACAGAGCTCTGTGTTGTAAAGCTTTTTCCCTTTCTTAGTCTTAGTAAAGTACATTTCTTAGAAGGAAAATGCTTTGCATTTAGCTCTTAAATATATATATATATATATGATTTGTTTTGGGTACTGGGGATCAAATTCATGACCTTATGCTTGTCAGACAGGTGCTTGAGCTGCTGAGCTGAATCCTCAGCCTTTGGCATTTAAGTACTGAACAATCCGGTGACCAGTAATAAACAGGCATACCTTGAAAAGCTCTTCCCACAGTGATACAGGCGTCATGCCTGAGGCTGAGGGAGCACCGCGATGCGGCTCTTGTAAATGTCTGTGCCACCCCACAGCGGTGCGTCCAGATGTGCAGTGCTTGAGCTGATGCAGCACCTGCATGGAGCCTGCCAGGAAAGTAAATTCTCAGACCCGCCCCTGGCTCCATGGAGTCAGGACCACCAGGGCTGACCCCGCACTCCAAGAGATCAAGCTCGGTAGGCAATGCTGAGATGTGTTTGAGAACTGTCACCCTCTGCAGTGTGCAGGTTCCAGCCGCTGCCGATTTTCTAAGCACACAGAGAAACCCCCCCAGAGCACTCGATAACTTGTCTTGGATGCCATCGAGAATGTTATGCTTAATTTTTTTCTTCCTTCTCTATAAGTTGTCCTGATAAGATAAACTGGTATTTCCATTAGAAAATTACTTTTTTGGTCAGAGAGACAATGTGCTTAAAATTTTTCTTTAAGAATGTATTAATATTTTATAGATAGCAGAGAAATGAAAGCATTCAAAGAAATAAATATTGGTAAGTATAAGATATAAATCCAAGAGTCCAAATGAAACATCAAATTATAAATAGATATGGAAGAAAGGGCATTTCAGGTTATAGACTACAAATTCTACTTCAAAAATGCAGAATTCTGGGACCCTGATAAACTCCTAGGCAGAAGCGTCAATGAATTGTGAGCTAAAAACAGGGAAGAGGTCCAGGTCGGCCAGGCGCATTGCAGTTAAAGCTCACCTGCAATCCTTTTGGGAAACTGACAGAAGAAACTAATGAATAAATAAATAAAATTTAAATACTGAGTTAAACTGATCAGGTCAACAGAAAAGTCAGAAGCTAAACTAAACTCCTCTAGCACTGGCAAAATGCTGTGTAGAAGGCAAGAATCGGCCAGCGTCAACCCAGTGGTGAAGGCTCATATCCCAGGAGTGCAGGGGCTTGAAATTATCACTCTGCATAGTAAAATTCCCAGGACCTGTTGGTTTGTTTGGCTTTAGAGAGTCAAATTTTGGAGAAGTCATCCTTCATGACTTGTGTTACTGAGCAGAAATTAACACACATTCACAATCTCTTGGTAACACCTTCAAACAGCACAACTCTCCCATTACACACACACACACACACACACACACACAAACACACACCTGTATTTTTAAAGTGAATGTGAAGTTTCAGGAGTTGGTCCAATGGTGTTACCTACTTTTCCTGTGACTGGGACAAGATACTAACACTCAAGAATAAAAGGAAGAGAGGATTATGTTGTCTGGTTTGTGGAGCTTTCGGTCCACACACAGCTGGCTCCAAGGCAGGAAGGCACGGGCGAAGGCTGAGCCTGGGAGAGCTGCTCCCACCAGGTCCCATCTTGTGAGACAATGCCTGTGATGGCCCATAATCCACTCACCTTCCAGGGTCCCTCCTGCCTAGAGTCCCAAGAGGCTTTGACGGACATTGAGAAATCACCACAGCACCAACTGTGTTTTCCACACAAAACTGAGTCTACCTAGTGGCTCAGTTAATTAAACTTCCTGCTAATGAAGCCACAGTTAAACGTTGATCTCTGTTTCAGTGAGTCAGCTTTTCCTTTTCAGATTCTCCTTGTTCCTGGGAAGCTGATTTGCACAATGTGTACTATTACTTCTCACAAATGGTGTGGGAGGATGAGAGAGATCAAAGCCCTTATTAGAACAAATCAAAGGATGCATCTTGCAGATCATAAGCCACTGATCCAGGGCAGCCACGCAGTGAGTGGTGACGTGCAGATACTGAGGCCCCTGCCACCAGGTTGTGTGTAGAATTCTGACCTTCTCCATCACACCTTGTCCTCCAAAACACGTTTTGGGCTAATGAACGGCCTGCCTTTTCCTCCTAAAACCTGACTTCCTCTGCAGTGTTATCACCCTGTGTGAAAATCACTGGCATCTACATTGGATTTGTACCATTCGATATTCACTGCTTTTGACACAGTCACAGGGAACTGAAGAACAAATGATCTAAAAACCAGAAAACCTTCCTGAGTGGAGAAACAAAAGCACAGTGTGTGGAAGCTGTTGTAATTTTCATTTGCTGTCCACTGTCATAACTTTCTTTAGAGTTCTGCACTGATTTGCCTGGATACACAAGAAGCCAAGCCGGTGCTCATGACCATCCCAGAGAAGGGAAACTATGGCTTTGTACTGAGGTGGTTCAAGCGGGCACGGAGCAGCTAATCAGGAGCTTTTCCTGTTAAGGGAATAAAGATTGCCCATCTTTACTCTCTTTCTTGGTACTATCCCTGAAGCCTAATCAATTAGTAAACACTTTCAGTACTTGATCACTTTACATCAATTATGTAGAAACATAGTACTATGAATGTAGCTCTATTTTTATTTTGCCAATATTGTTAATTATCTGCAATATCCTTATAATCTGTTTTTTATAGAACAGCAAAAATGATCCTTTTGAAATGTTAAATTGTGCTCAGAATTCTCTAATTGACTCAGTTTTATGAGAGCCTCACATAATGGCCTTGAAGATTTTGACTACTTTTCCCAGCAATTTATCTTTAGCTCATTTCCTCTATACATTGCTTCTTATTAGGAATGCATTATGATTATTTGGTCACAGCCTTTTTATGGGCTTTTTTTTCTATAAAAATGTTAAATATTGACTTTATGGAAAATAAATATAAGAAAAATAAAAATAAATATAAGTGTCCTAGTTACTGTTTCATTCCTGGAACAAAAATACACAGTACAACAAATTAATGGAAGAAAGATTTATTTTGGTTCACAGTGTGTAGTGGTTTTAGTCCACAGCGGGCTGCCTCCAGTGCCATGCTGGAAGAAGTGAGGGATCAAGGGAGGAGGAGGGCTATATACACAGCATTCTAGGCCACACCCACAGTGACCTGTCTGCGGCCACCAGGATTTACTTCCCAGCATCACATCGAGCTGTAAACCCATCAGAGAACTAATCTAGTATCACATGCCCTTGATTCAATCATTTCCCAGAAGTTTACCTGTAAATACAGGAGGCTTTGAAGGAACATCTAGATATAAACCATAACAATTAGGCTAAATTTGTTGTTATATAATCTTTATTCTTACATTCATTTTTCTTCTAATTTTAAATAAATTAAGATGTGAATCTTTTGTGGTCACTAAGTATTTAAGCCCTAAGGTGCTACTCTGCCTAGTTGCAAGGTGGACCCTGCTGCTTTACTGTCTGAGGAACAAGCTTTACAGCCATGAAGAATGTCTGCTGTAGTTGCTTCTACAGAGGGCCTGTCTAGAGGCCTTTCCCGATTTTACCATAAAAACTTCCTGTGACTTTCAGAATTCCATGTTGCCCTCACTTGCCTTCATTTCTCTGCATTGCACTTGTGACTTCACATTTTGTGAGGCTCTGACACATTGCCTTTGCTGTTCTACTTTGGTCTGAATCGTGTCCTCAGATAGTGAAGCTGTGTGAGAGAAGGAAAATGATATTTTGTCGATTGGTTTTCCTGGTGCTGCCACAAATGTGACTTTAAATAAAAGAAGAATGTCATGAGCACACTACTGTGTGATCTACCAAATTTCATGCAACTAGAAAACAGTACTGGAGTTTCTTAAAAAGCTTAAAAAGTGCTTGCCATGCTAACAATTTCATTTTTAGGTATTTTTATAAATAAATAATTTTATTTATGCTAATACATACAGAAATGCAGTTGCCATTTTTGTGTATTGACACTTAAGCTGTAACTGCTAGCTCTATGAGTCCCAATTTTGAAAGCATGTTAGAAAATTCTCTATAGGAGATCATTTAATCTGTAAACAGAATACATTTTTTATTTTTTTCCAATCAAGATGACTTGTCTTTTTTCATTTTTATTAATTGCCCTGCCCAACACATCTGGTTGAACTGAAAAACCAGCAGAAAATCATCTTGTTCTTTTATTAATCTTTGGGGAAAAAAGTAGTATCAGTTTGGCCTTAACCAGGGGAACTTAACCCATGGGTTTAGTAAGATTCATTTATTATATTAAGAAAGCTTGCTTTTTTTCTCAGTTTGTTGAATATATTTATTATTAAAAGGTTGATTTTTCCAAATGCTAATTTTCTTTATTTATACGTTTATGCAGAGTTGTCTTTTAATGGTCTCATATGTCAACTGACTGATGTTCATATGTTAAACTAACCTTGAATTTCTGTAAAAATTTCCACTTAGTTGTATTGTTTAATCTTTTTTATATGCTGCAAGTTTTTGTTTCTCAGTCTTGGTTGAAAATTTTGGGTTTGAAAGTTTGTAGTTTGCAGCTTTTTTTCTTGTGACCTGTCTGATTTAGGTATGGAATATATACTGACCCCTTAGAATTCAAGCAGAAGAGCTCCCTTTTCTGTTTTTTAGAAAAGTTTGAGAAACCATGTTACTAATTACATTTATTGTGCAGTTGAATTTACAGATGAAGCTATCTGTACTTAAGTTCTCATTTGCTGGCAGTTTTTAAATTACTAATTCAGTTGCTTGACTTGTTAAACTTTGTAGGTTATCTATTTTCTCTGAACTATTTTTTATAGTTTGTGCCTTACAAGGACTTTCTTCAGTTCACCTGAGTTTACTAATTTGTGTTACAAATTTCACAGAATTTCTTTTCTATTATGTTGCTCATTGTTTCTATAATTTTATAACGAAGTTTTTTTTTTCATTTCTGATTTTAGTAATTTGGTTGTTTTCTCCATCACTTTTTGTTAACTTATTAGTCTTTTCAAAGAAATAACCTTTGGTTTTGTTGCTTTTCACTATTATGCTGGAGAATTTTCTATAATATTTTAGGTAAGCATAGATATAGATTCAAAGATATAAGTACTTTTCTAAAGGGATGAACATAGCATCATAGAAAAGAGCTTTCTAATCTTTGACACTTGGCTTCTCATCTACATGTTAATACTTAATGACTCAGCTATCTTAGCTCTGTGAATTAATCCCAGTTTCTTCACCTGGAAAAGACTGTAATTTACATCCTGCAAAAAACAAAGACAAATTATATATATATATATATATATATATATCAACATAGTTCCTGGTGCAAATGGTTTTTCAATATATTTTATAAAGTATTTATATCAGCAAATGCACTTTACCTATTATAAGGACAAAAAGAAACAAAAACCCAAAGATGTCCATATGGGAGGATATTTCTGTAGGAGACATAGTATTTAAGAGTCATACACAGAAAGAAATAATCTGGTAATTAGAGATTGTCATATTCCAAAAGGAGAACTAAGTAAATAATTTGCATGATCATATAATCTGGAATACTATCTATACTAATATCTTCATGATATGATGATGGATAAAAATTATACCAGATTCCTCTTTTAGAGGGATTTTCATGAAATTATTTTTAAAAAGACCAAACTATCCCCTTTAATGAATATTGAAAAAGAAATTCCTTTGTTATTTGATTTGTTTGTCTCCCTTGATAAAAATTATTAACCTCTGATAGACTATGAAAGCATTGCATGTTCTTTATTTTTAATGATTAAGAATATTAAAAGTGATAACAGAAAGTTGGAGGTATTAATGAATGTTAAGGAGATTAAGTATTCCAGCTGTGCATATTTTAAAAGATAATTTGATGTAGAAAATTGTTTTAAAAGTAGAAGCTAATGAAAGAAAAGAACATTGCTCTGAAAAGTTACTTTAGTAGAAGGTGAGATATTCTCTCTCAAATCCGACTCCCCCAAAACTGGTGATTTCTGTGGCACTACAAGTGGTGAGGAATTCAGGTGTAGTAAGGGAAGCAGAATGATGATAGTCTAAGACAACTATTCATTTTAAACACTAATTGGACACTTTATTATTTTAAAAATCCTCACAAAACCTTACAGAGAAAGAATTGCAGTTGCAAGAAATTGGATGATATTAAATATTATAGAAGTAGAACATTAAAATGCTCTGTCTGACCAGCTCCACTTCTGAGCTATGTTCTGCAATGGATGATTTAATTTTAGGACCCAAATTAATACTGGCATAATTAAATCAGACTTCATTTAATTAATTTTGTGTTACCATAAAAAGTTGTCAGCTTCTTAAGTGAGGGAATTAAAGAGGTGTCATGTAATTAAAGTATGAAATTCCATGCACTTTAGTAGCATGCCAAGCCAAGCTCTTAAGTTAGGAGTGTTGGCTTTTGAAAGTATAGAAATCTGACATAACTGACACCTACTATGTAAGAATGTAATTGAATTTCACTGGAATCATAGGTTTTCTCTTTTAAAATGCATATGTATACAAATTCTATCAATTATTACTCTTATTTAAGTTAAACAAATGCACTCTAGCTAGCATGTGACTCCAGCTCCCTAACGGCTCTTTCCCATGGCATTTAACACCAGTGCCAGTGTAAGCCATGTCTGCACATACAGCGTTTTCTTTCTGCTTCTTACGGATGCATATATATAGTATGCATGTAGGCTTGGGAGCCCAGATCTTCCAAAAGAGAGGTGCGAAGGGCCTGGAAGAGCCCCAGAATAAAACGCACAGCATCGCGGCTTTG
This sequence comes from Hydrochoerus hydrochaeris, assembly GCA_004027455.1. Taxonomy (NCBI): domain Eukaryota; kingdom Metazoa; phylum Chordata; class Mammalia; order Rodentia; family Hydrochaeridae; genus Hydrochoerus; species Hydrochoerus hydrochaeris. The sequence goes on from PVLA01003370.1 coordinate 117,313, forward strand.
CGGCCACGAGGATGCGCTGGTGATGTCCTTTGGGGCTGCTCGTGCAGTGCTCAGGGCCGAGGCAGACACCGCCAGATTCCATCCTTTGTTTCACTGTTATATGAAGCAACAAAAGCTACAGGCAAAATTAACTTAAAATATAAAAAAATAACGTAATTGAATTGGGATGATTCAACTGATTTCAGGTGCGGGGCATTTCCTATTGGTTAATATTTGAGGTTAGATCAAAGTTTATTGTTATTTCACCTTGTAGTGTTATCACTCACCATGAATGATGCAAATTTAGTGTGTACATGAAGCTTAACATTCTTTTGTGCATATTACAAATACAATCCTATTCTTTAAAAAATTTAAACTTTGTCCTTTAAGCGATTTTTAAAGGATATTAGTGTTTGACACAGTTATTGTAGGGAGGTATTTTCAGAATGCTGGGCCAAGTCATTTTCATAATTTCCTTGTTAATCAAATGTATATAAGTTGGCTAGCACTTGTCATTCCAACCAACAATCTCAGCAGAGTAAATCAACTAAGAAGTGACCGGGTGGGCAAAGACATTTCAGTCTGTTAAGAACAAGATCAAAACTGACATTTCACAAAAACCAAGAATCAAAAGATAAACTGCAAGACTATTGAAGACAGATTTGTGTGAAATAAAGATAGCTAGTGTGCTTTCCAAAACTCAGTGGATGCAAGATTGAAGGGCACAGGCCGTGGTCCTAAGGACATGGAGACCCGTTTCCTAGCATGCTGACTGTAGGCACAGGGGCTGCGTGCTGGCCTGCTGGGTGTCAGTCTATGCATCCCTGAGCTGCCCTCTCACACTGAATTCTAAAAACAACCGTGAAAATGCCACTGTCTATTAGTTGTGACAGCCACACTCCTGCCTCCTGTGTTTCAAGTGGTAGAGACAGTGACCCACAGCCAGCCACAGCCGTGTGAGTTACACAGTGGGCTTCTGCAGCTGTGGTTTCTGTGTTCCGTGGTTTAAAAAAATAGCTGTGGCTGTGGCCCAGGGTTCAATCCCAAGCATGTCACCATTCTCCCCTAACTGTAACTACAGCTAGAGTGAACAAGTACATTTTTATTCTATTATTCTTTAAGTAAATCAATATAAAAATGCTTACATAGCATTTCCTTGGTACTTAGTGTTATAAGCAATCTAGAGAAGATGTGAAGCCCAGAGAAAAGGTGTGCAGTTTCAGTGCAGACGGAGTGCTGTTTTACATAAGGAACATGGGATCTGCAGGTTTTAGAAGTTGCTTTGTGGGATTAAGCAGTGAATCAGAGGCAAACCCTTGCTAGTACCAAGGGATGTGTGTTCCGTGTCCACTCACTGCAGACACAAAAAGCTAAGAGTGAATCAAGCAGTGTCAATTGATTTTTCCTTCCATTCCACCCTCCTGTCCCTGCTCACCTTCCGTTAGAGATGCTAAGTTAGGTAGAAATTAACATGCAGTCAGAGAGGGGCGGACTGTCCAGGAGCTCAGCACAGAAAATAAAGACATCAAGATGGTGGCTGGGCGTGCAAGAGGGAGCCCAGGCCCAGGCCTGGAGCCCGCTGAGGTGAGCAGCAGCTGGAGGTTAGACTGCGATTAGCAGCGCCTGACCCGGGAAGTCCAGCTAGGCATCACCGGCCCAGGTGGATGAACAGAGCGTCTGGACCTGTCCTTCCCCAAGATGCCTTTGTTCCCTCCACGCACCCTCGCTGCATGGCTCGTTTCCCTACTGGATCGGCATTAGCTCAGCGGCTCTGCTTGTAACCCTATAGGCTGGTGGCAGTTTGATCCCTGATGTACACACATTATGGTTTTGGTGTGTAAACCACCCCTGAAAATGACCGAAATCCAGGAGTGATTATTCTCCTTATTCTCAGTAAAACTCTCCTTTCTCTCTAGGTATATGACTTAATTCCCTGATATGGTGAGATATGAATTTGAGGTTAGAAGTTGTATTTCTCCAATGTCACTTCTTTTCTATCCCCTCATTTTACTTTTCATATGACACTTTTTATTCTCAAAACTTATGGTATTAGTTCCATGGGAGTCTACCCATCTCAGATATTAATTAGGTCATCAAATCTTATGATGCGTGCACTGTCTCAGTTGTGGACATGAAGAGATTTTTAACAACAACAAATCAACTCATTGATATTTCCCTCATTTTATTGAGAGTTTTAAATTCTTACAAATCTCCGACTCACCATTTCATCATTTATAACTGTTTGGGAAAATGATTGATCTATTCCATCAGAGTTGTGTTTGTCACGTTTTCCATAATTATTCCAGAGAACACTGCTAAGTCTTATGTCCCTGATAGTAGAAAAATAAAGGCAGTAAGGAACAGATGACAGATCGATAATAGAGCTACAGTTGTGCTTAAAATTATGTTTTGTTTTATTTATGGAAGACTTTATAAAGTAAACTGTTTAAGTACACATATGAAAAAATCCAGAGCATATGACATAGGAAATCTCATGACCACAGACAGAGTGAAAATTAGTTGTCTAATCCCCACTTATATCTGCATTTCTGAAACCTTACTTTTGATTTAATAGAGATGCCTTAATTCTTCAATTTATTGGACCTGACAGTGTACTGTGTCCCTGCATATTGGAGAGTTCACATCTGTGAATTCAAGCAATCATGGATCAAAAATATTTTTAAATACGTGTTTGTACTGAATATGCACAGATTTTATTTCTTCTCTTTATTGCCCGAATGACTCAGTACAGCTATTTAAATGATGTTTGCATTGTATTGTGTTTTAGATCTATATATAGGAAATCAGCCTGTGCTGGTCTCCCCCCCTAACCCACCACCACTTGTGGGGACCCAGCCTACTGTGGCCAGGTTCCTGTTTAGGTCACCGCTGGTAGGGACCCCACCTGCTAGTTTGTTCCCTGACCCAGTGGTAGACAAGGGTTGAAAGACAGTCACAGAGTTGGTTTAGCGTGCAGCAGTTAAAGGGTTCTTGTCTGCAGTGGGCAGAGAGCCCTGAGCACCTGGCTCACCTTGCTTTTATTCACTCAGGCATGGCACGAGCAATTCGAGTGAACTAGATTGGCCTGCCTCAGTTACTCATTAGTACACGCCCAGTAAAGTACTGGATCTCAGCTGTGTTGACTTTTCTCTAGAACCAGCAACATGCTGTCATCCCTGCACACTGACTTCTCCTTTGTGCTCACGTAGGGGGTGGATTAGGCTTCATTCTCTTCTCGTCTCCCACATATACAGGTGATTTTTAAAAAAAGTATGTATTGCATGACAACATGCTGATCAACAGCAGACCACATGTATGACAGTGACCTCATTAGGGCACAAGTGAGCTGAAGAATTTTCATGGTCCACAGCATCACACTTATCCCAGGGTTGTAGCACAGTGTAATACTCAAGTTTATGGCACCAACAATTTAAAGAAGGAGAGGTGAAATTTTCAATCCATGCTCAGCAAGCTCCAAAGGTGGAAATGCCATGGTGGAAGGGGTTGGGTGGAAAGCAGCTCATCTCCTGGAAAGCAGGAAGAGAGGGAGGAAGGGTGGGGAGCGAGATGTACCTTTCTGGCCACTCCCCTGTTGACCCGCTCCTCACCAGCATTCCTCCTTCCAGCATACCCGGCTACCCCACTCACTAGTGGTCAGCAGGGCACTCTCACAGTCCGTTCACCTTCCAAAGCCCCACCTCCAGGCATAGCAGGGTTGGCGGACACTCTAGATCTACAGTAGTGTACAGTCATGTTCCAGGGCCTACATTTGTGCTCCACCCATTCCCACACTCTGCAGAAATCCTGTAGACCAACAATATCTATTCAAAGTAGGTGTCCTATATGGTGGGTTTTTTAAAGTCTTTTACTATGTTTTATGCCCATATTTTTAACTGTATCTTTTCTAGTTTTAGGTACACAAATTGTTAGCATGTGGTCCATCTGGCTACTCAACACGGTTACATTTTGTATAGGTTTGCAGCCCTACAACAATACAGCAACAGCCTGGGTGGGGAAGAGTCACATCATCCAGGTGGTGTAAGCTTACGGTGATGAAAGCATCTGAGCACACATTTCTCAGAACGTGTCCACTGCCATGTGACACTGGACTGTATGTGGGGGAGGCTGTGCAGGTCGCATCCACATACTCTGCTATTTTCCACAAGCAACTTGAGCACCCATTTGCTGAGATATTGGTTTCTGGATCCAATGCCCTGGTGACATCTACAGACAAGTGACTCTCTTGAGGTATTTATGTCTAAAGCACCACTTTTTGTCTGCTGCAGAACTTGGTGACAGCAACAATAATGCATCCTTTGTAAGAAGCCGTGTGACTGAGGACTATAATTCAATAGTCACAGAGTGACAGCCCACTGAGACACTCCATCCAGAGACTATTTTCACTTGAGAGGCACTTGGGCACAGTTCAAACTCATTTTGACAGGTTTCTTAAGTGATAGATGCCTTCCTGAAGAGGTGTTTTAGGAGGACGCCTTCTGCATGGTGATCAGCAATACCCTCCACACTCTCTGGATGTTTTTCACTGGCACTCAAGACTTGAACACTCTGAGCAGCTAGGGATATAGCTCAGCGACACTGCACCTGCCTTCCAAGAATGAGATTGTGAGTTCGATCCCTAGTACCCCCTTGAAAAAGACTCATACAGTCTGGAAAAGAGGCAGGATCATTTGAATGGTTTCAAGAACACTGTGATCAAGTGGACTGACAGACACTTCCAGGCTTTTCCAGAAGGATGTGTATCAAAGCACAGCATAAGAGTGTACTTTGATCTGCCCTAGCCATCAGTATCCAGATTTTATATTATTAAGTTTTCTACATAGTTGCTCCTTATTAATGTGGCATCAGAAGCAGAAACCCCCTCTTAGGCTGTTTGGTAAAATCTTGGCTCTAGGAGGTCCTCTCAACTTTCAGTTTGTAAAGGTTTTCCATATGCCTGGAATTTTAAAATACTAACATATATTCCGAGGATACCATATGACTTAATGTATCGCCTTTTTCCTCAGCCAGAAATTCTCAAATTTTACCTCATTTGCAGATCTTTTTTTAAAACATAGATGGCTTGATGGAAACCTGTGGAGATCTAATGTTGAAATGTAGAAAGGACCTAGCTTCCCTGTTTTTACATTTCCTTCTCCTTAATGACTGCCAGGAATCCTAAAATTCTTGAGAGAACTATTCAAAATAAAAAGTCAACTGTGACAATTGCTAATTAGTATTTTACTATGATTTAAGCATGATGTTGTATGGACAGACTCCAGGCTGATTTGCAAGGAGCAGAACTTAAGGCAAATGTGAGTTGCAGGTCTCCACACTGTGACTGTCACCCCAACTCCTGCTTCATTCCCCCAAATACTTTTCTTGTGCTTTACGTTTCCACTTGAGTCACCTGGTGATTTCTCTATGAATTGAAAACTCATGTTCATTTATTAAACTTGTATCAATGAGAATCTGAGTTATATATAAAAAGAAAGTCTGCACTGTTTTCCCCTTAGTACCATTAGGTTAAATTAGGTGCATATACACATAAATATTACCACGTCAACACACACATTTCTCTACTACTGTACATACTGCATTAAATTTGAATTATTTCTTGATGTGTCTGTCTCTAGATTTTGAATTCCCTGTCATTAGGGGCTGTATATTCACTTTCAAACATTTTTATTTTTATGCCCAGTAGAACAGATGGCACATATAAGGCAGTTAATAGGTATCTTTTGAACAAATGCATAAAGAAACTTATTCTTAGTCCTCAAAGGATGACTTGTGCATGTGTGTGTCCATGTGTGAGTCTTTGGGTGTGTATATGTGTGTCCCTGTGATTTTCTATGGTTTGCAAATTGGGTACATCAACTGCATGGATTCCACTTTGACTCTTCTGATTCAAAAGAAACAAAGCTTTTGTATTACTAAAGGAGAGATTAGCCAAGATGCTTCTGTTTGTTTACAGCCCCTGTGGTCCTCTTCAAGCTGACTGTCATGAAATCACCAGTGTGGTCTCCACATCTGCTTCAGCACAAAGGGAGTGTGGATTGTACGTGTCCTCAATGACTGAGGTGAATGACACATTCAGACAAATTTTGCAGACAAATTCAACAAATTGCTAAGTCTTAAACCATGAGCTGTTATAACTGCAGATAAAAAATTGGAGGCAAATCAAAGCCCACTATGAACACCGCTGCTTTTGTGATGTGGTGGATGAGTTCCCTTACCTATATGCAAAGAGCATGAATTTGTGCCTCTCTCATCTACACTTATTTTATTCCAAGAATTATAAGCATGGCTTTGCAGTCTGGTTCAGAAAACAGCCCATTATCTGTCATCTCCTTCCATTATATGTCATATTATAGATGTGCCAAATGTCCACAAGTAATTTAGATTCTTCAAATAACATCTGGTCCAAGATTTGCTATAATTTTTGTACCTTAAAATAGGAAACAGATGACAAATGAAATAATAAGGTCAAGGCATAACTGGATCCATTTACAGAAAAAAAACATATAGAAAGGAACTTCATTTGAATGTCTTTGGGATTTGTCTTTAAAAGTTAATTTTAGTACTTTTAATAGTGATATTTGTGGGTAATGATTGCATTATGAATTGAAATGGTCAGTAAATAATCCATAAGCAACATGAAAAGGAGGAAAACATAAATTATTATACCATGAATTTAAAAAATGTTTGTAGAAATAATGCTGTTCAAATAATGTTCAAATAATGCTGTTATTCAGCCAATCTAACCAACAAAGGGAGAGAGAAGATACAGATCAGTGGGAAAATCTAATCGAAGGAGACACTGCCAAAACAGAAGGATATTAGCAACTACTTTGCAAGCCCATATATCAATAAATTGGATACTACAAAAGATGTGGATAGATTTCTAGATACATATGACTTACCAACGCTGAACCAAGAAGACTTAAAAATCTTGAATAATGCAGTAACAGACAGTGAAATTGAAGCAGTTAAAAAAAATCTTCCAGCTAAGAAAAACCCAGGTCTCAATGGATTCACTGCTGACTTCTACAGAAACTTCAAGGAAGGTCAAATATCAACATTCCTCATGATCTTTAATGAAACTGAAAGGGAAGGAGGACTCCCCACGTCATCCCAGGAAGCTACCATTACCCTGATTCCAAAACCAGACAAGGATCCAACCAAAAAAGAGAGCTATAGGCCAATCTCTTTAATGAATGTAGCTACAAAGGTCCTCAACAAGATACTAGCAAACAATGCAAAGAATCATTACAAACATCGCACGTCATGTGCAAATAAGTTTCACCTCAAGGATGCAAGTCAATAACTGTAATGTATCACAAAAACAGAAGCAAGGACAAAAGTCACATGATCATCTCAATGGAGACAGGAAAAGACTTTCATAAAATGCCACAGCCATTTACAATAAAAATGCCGAAGACTACAAGCATGGCAGGATGATCTGATAAAAGCTTTTTACCACAAACCCACTGTAAGAGTCATATTAAATGGGGAAAATCTGGAAGTTTCCCCTCTAAAATCAAGAAAAAGACAAAGAGATATCCAGGATCAACCCTCATTTTCAACATAGTACTTGAAATATTAGCCAGAGTAATCGTCAAGAAAAAGAAACAAAAAAGATATGTATTGGGATGGAACGAGAGAAATTATTATTATTTACAGATGACATGATGTTCTAAATAAAAGACTAAAAGTATTCTACCAAAATAGTCATAGAGTAAACAACCAAATTTTAAAACATAGCATGATATAAAATCAACACACAAAAATCATTATAGCTCTTGTACAATAAGAATGAACCCACTAACAAAGGAGTTATGAAAAAAATATCATTCACAATAGCACCAAGAAAAATTAAATATGTAAGAAGCAACCTAACCAAGACAGAGAAAGGTCTCTACAATAATAATTATCATATATTATAAACGCAGAGTCAGAAAATGTAAAGATATCTCCTGTTCCTGGATAGGCAGAACCAATATAGCCAAGATGATTTTACCTATAAAATTAATATTCAGATTTAACACAATCACAATCAAAATACCAACAATATTCTTCACAGAACTGAAGAAAAAGATCCTGAAATTCACACAGAGCCAGAGGATACCCAGATTAGCAAAAGTAACCCTAAATAGCAAGAACAAAACAGGAGGCATTACAATCAGACCTAAAGATATATTACAAAACTACAGCAATAAAACAGCATGGTACCAACACAAAAACAAACATGAAGATCAATGGAAGAGAACAGAGAATGAACAAACAACTCTAATTTCATCAACTATTTGGTCTTTGACAAAGGGGCCAAAAATATACACTGGAGAAAAGATAACCTCTTTAACAAATGGTGTTGGGAAAACTGGCTGTCCACATGCTGAAAATTGACTGTAGAACAACTCTTAAAGAATACCAAACTAAAATCAAAATGGATCGAACTAAATGTTAAAAACAATCTTCTGGAAGACAAACAGGTAAAACTCTTGAAATCATAGGTACAGACAAAGCCTTTCTGAACCAGACCCTTTATGCACAGAGAAAATTACCAAGAAACAACAAATGAAATCATAACAAACTAAAAAGTTTTTGCACAGCAAAAGAAATAAAAAAACATGAAAAGAAAAGCTATAGAATAGAAAAAATTATTTCCAGCTGTTGCTCAGACAGAGAGCTAATATCTGGAATATGTAAAGAATTCTAAAAAATTAGAACTCCAAATAAAAGTTCATATTAAAAATAAACAGTTGGGGCTGGGGGTTTAGCTCAGTGGCATAAGCACCTGCCTTGCAAGCATGCCATCATGAGTTCGATCCCAGGTACCGATAATTAAAAAAAATAATAAAAAATAAATAAATAAATAAAAATAAACAGTTGAACAGGCACTTTCCAGAAAAAGTACAGATGGTGAAAACATACGTGGAGAAATATTCAACACCACTGACCACTGGGGAAATGCAAATTAAAGCAACATTGAGATTCTATGCTACCCCAGATAGAATGGCTTTCGACAAGAATTCAAATAGGAAAAAATGCTGTTGAGGCTGTGGGGAAAAAGAAACCCTCCAACACTAGCAGGAGTGGAAACTCATATACCCACAATGGAAACCAGTACGAGGAGTCCTAAAAATAAAAACTAAACTAAAACTGGAAATTCCATGTGACCCTCCTAGATACCTTTCCAAAAGAGTTAAAGGCATCATATTAAGGTGACATCGTGCATACCCACATTTACAGTAGCACAATTCATAATAGATTTGTCTTGGACAGAGTATCTGTCAATCAACACATGAATGGATAAAGAAAACGAAGCATTTATGTACAGTGGAGTGTTAGTCTGTCAAAGAAAAACTTGAGTCATTTGTAGGGAAATTAATACACCTGGATACCATAATGTTAACAAAAATAAATCAGACATGTAGGCTGAAATATTGCAGCCTTATGTGAAAATCTCATGTATGAAAATCTCAGATTATAATAAAGAATGAAGTAATAGACAGATGACAGGAACTAGGAGTTAGATCTTTCATGAATGGGAAGTGGGTAGAGAGTTGGAGGGAGTCGAGGGGAGGGGGATGGGAAAGGGGGTTGAGATGTGTTGTGTACATGTGCCAGGCTGGGTACATGTACCCAGTACCCATGTACCTAGGAGTGTGAGCACTGCACACTGTGAACGCGTGCTACAAGTACACCTAAAAAATGCTGTTCCTTGATTTTATTGCATCATCACTCAATTAGAGAAAGCACCCTGGCCCAGAGGTCTGTCAGGACCCTAACACAAATCCTTGCCAAGTCTGGGCTGAAATAAACTAACCATAGTGGGCAGTGCACAGCTCTTTGCGGCGGGGTTTTCTCTGTGCTCATTTTACAGCAGGATCACGCTGACATCTGCTCTCCCTCTTCCTTAACTAAATGAACTCTTAGTTACAACACTTCCTGTGACTAGGGCCTTCCCAAGATTTCATTTCTCAGAGTCACCTGTGAATAAAGCCGTGTGGAATGGGCTTCTGCGGTCAGTTGTAATAACTGAGGTCTTTTAAATTCTTCTACGATTGTGAAGAAATTTGCCTAAATAAATATTCTCCAGGATTTGTGTCTATATAGAGAAGTATAAACTATTTTCATGCCATTATTTTGAACCAATTATTTTGTAAGCTTGTTAGACTTTATTCTAACCTTTTTTATATTATGGACTTTAAAAATTAATGCTGTTGTATAAAAAACTTAATCACATCAAATATTCAATTTTGAGGTGAAAGTTTTGGAGTTAAATTCACTTTGATTTCTTGCTATCATAGGTAAATGATATATTCCTAGTACTTGCACATGCTTTGAGTTCTTTTTTTCACAAGTTGTATAAAATTAATTTAATTTTGTAATCATGTACCAAAAGTTATGACTAGTATCTTCTGTCTTTCACAATTTTACTGTCTGGTTATCATTTTCACTAAATGCATTTTTCTTGTTCATATTTGGAAAGAGTCTACAAAAAGGATTTACTTTTCACCAGATTGTAATCAGTAAAAATATTTATTAAGTATAATTTTACTGTAAATATGTTTCACTTTATGAAAGTTAGTACACATTTTTAACATTATTAACAAAACAGGTATTGCTAGTCACATAGGCCTAATAGTCTGTGTAAAATTTTACTGTCTATAAATACAAGCACATACGCATAAGGAGTTATTCTTAATTTTTACTTTTTCTGATAGCAATATTAAGAACTAATAATACAGATGGATCTACTCACTTTTTAAAATGAATTTTATTAGAAAATTGTGAGCGTATGTGTCACAGAATTGCTCCAATCTGGAAATTATAGTAGCTTAAATTTCTATTTGTTTTTTAACTTTCTGGTTCTTTTTCAATTTCTGGAGGATTATTATCCCCAAAATACAAAGTTTCTTTCCTGATTGGGGTTTGACCCTAAGGAACATTGGATAATTACATGTTATAGAAGCGCCTCAGGCTTTGTGTGCATAGGCTTCAGTACACAAAGGACAACTGTCTGTGCAGCCCAGACCTGGTGCTGCTTGGAAGTTGTCTGCAGGAGACATGGGATCTGCATATTTCCAGGGCAGCAAATTCTAAGGAAGGAACGTGCCAGGAAAAAGATGGGAGCAAAGGCCCTGCTGGGGACTGACCAGAAAGAATCCACAGGTTCAGAGTTAGATTCTGCAAACTCATTCAGAGTGACTTCTGCTGGCTTCTGACAAGGAGAGAGGGAGGCAGCAAATCAGGCAGGGGGTGAGAAAACTCCTGGGAAAACAGCTGTGAGAGAATTCAAAAAGAATTACTCAGGCAAACAACTGTGAAAGAAATCTGTGAGCCTCAATCTAACCTGTGGTATGTATTCAAGAGACTTGACACCTCTGGAAGCACAGACCAAAAGTTCTGGGTGTCCTCATGATAGAAATCCTAGATTCCTCCGGTGCTACTCACAAAGAAAGAGTCAAACCAGAAGCTTGGATGGATTGTGGCTGGCATTGTGAAGAAAAAGCAAAAATTTTCAAGGAGGAATGTCAGGCAGGAGCTGGGACTGTCACACCTCCAGGTTCATGGGTAGCTGGAGGATATAAAAGGCTGTGCATTCGTTAACCCTAACCCTAAACCTAACCCTAACCCTAACCATGAACCTGAACCTAACCCGAAACCTAACCCTAACTCTAACCTCTAACCCTAAACTCTTACCCAAACCTCTAACCCTAACTTCTAACACTAACCCTAACCCTAATCTCTAACCCTAAACTTAACCCTAACCCTAACCTCTAACCCTAACCCTAACCCTAACCCTAAAACTGACCCTGACCCTAACCCGAAACCTAACCCTAACCCTAACCTCTAAACCTAAACTCTAACCCTAAACTCTAACCCTAACCTCTAACCCTAACCCTAACCCTAATCTCTAACCCTAATCCTAACCCTAACCCTAATCTCTAACCCTAACCCTAACCCTAACCCTGACCCTGACCCTGACCCTAACCCGAAACCTAACCCTAACCTCTAACCCTAACATCTAACCCTAAACTCTAACCCAAACCTCTAACCCTAACCTCTAACCCTAACCCTAACCCTAATCTCTAACCCTAATCCTAACCCTAACCTCTAACCCTAACCTCTAACCCTAACCCTAACCCTAACCCTAACCCTAACCCTAACCCAAACAAACCCTAAAAACAAGAGACAGAAAGTCTGCTGTCCCTGCCGAGTGTGAACAGCTGGCAAGCTGTTGAAACTGAGCTGAGAATTTGCTGTGTGGCTTCTGTGCTCCTGTTGAGTCTTTGGAAGGGGACAAAAAGTGTCCCAGACACCAGGGAGAGAAGCATTGGGAGCTGCTTGGTGGGTGCCTGCTAAACATGCAGAACCACCACAAATGTAGCTCCCCGCTGCTGAGAATCTTCCCAGTCTATCACACAGCTGCTTCCCTCAGAGGCAGACTTTATTAAACACAGGTCTAAATCATAGGAGTAAGACAATGGTTTGGGGAATGCTGACACCAATTACTTCTTCACTTCCAAGTCAGACAGCCGTACTGAAGAACTGAGGACTTGGACCATGAGCCATCTTTGAAAACAGTAAGGATTACACTGGCGTCTTACATGACTCACTGTCCACCTCACACAAGTGCGCACAAACCTGCCATTGGAAGAGCCCAGTCTGTCTTTTGGGTCACACAAGTGACACGTTTTTAATCGCTGGGCAAGTCACAGAAAAGCATCGTGGGCCTGGAAGTCAGCGGATGGAAGTTGTGTCCAGTGGGTGAGCAGGAAAGAAGGATTTAAAAGGATTGGTAAATTCACAGGTAGAACGGTGTGTCTCTGGTGCTCCTTTTTCTCATGCATGAGGTTTCTTCAGGCCTGTCCTCCGAGGTTTCCCTCCCTGGGCCTGGGCAGGAGCAGCGCCCAGTCCGATGGTCTCAGGACCATCATTCCTACAGGTCCAGGGAGACCCTGTGCTGGGATTCCGTGGCCTCCTGCCCAGATCATAATCATGCTCTTGAATCCGGTCAGCAGGAACCTTTCTCAGAAAGTGCTGCCTAAGGAGAAGGCTCTCCTGGCTCCCTGGGCGTTTGTTCTCTTTCACTAGGTAATAAATCATGGCTCACTCAGTGGCAGCAAAGGGCACACAGGTAGCCTCCTGTACTGGGAGTCCAGGCACATGGAGCCAGGCTCAAGGTCTGCATCTGAAACTAGTGCTGTGGACAGAGGTCACCACCTGAGTTGTCACCCCAGCTCCTACGTCTACCTGTCTGTGCCCGTCTGCCCTCTCCATGGACAATGTGTGCCCAGCATGTGCCTCTGCAAGGTCACCAGGGAGCCTTCTGCACTGAAGTGGTCACAGAATGACCTTGTGCCACCTTTGCCATAGCCTGCAGGTACAAGAGAAGTCACAGCTCCTGCCACGGTCAGCAGAGGAGGCTGGGAAGCAGCTCAGATGACAGAATGTGGTGAGCACCAGTGTCCCTAAATCAATCCAGCTGCTTGAGTAAGCTTATCACATTTTACTCCTCAGTTTTGTCCTAACTGCATTTCTATCTTATTTTTAGAAACTATATTACTTATGCTCATATTTTCTTTCTGTAACCCAGTGTCAATTTTCTATCTCTGAAGAAAACAATGTTTCCTAAATAAATGATGCAATGAATAAGTGAATGAAACAGTGAGTTAGTGAGACTTACATGCATTATAAAGCTTTCAGCATGTAACAAGTAAAACTGTCCTTTGGAGAGATTTTCTTGTGCAAGATGGCAATACCACATGCATTTCCACATTTCTCAGGCTGTTTGCCACAAATATTTGACTAGTGTCATGATCCCTAATGAATTCTTATTTTTACCCTATTTAATCTCAAATTTCATCTACATGAATCCCTTCACGCTTCACTATTTTATTATATTTAAGTGGTGAGCGATGTGTAACTCTGTGCACAATCTTTTAGTCTAAGGTACATGATTTAGTAGGCTGCAGCCTCTGCTGTCTCTGATGGGCTTTGCCAGGAGTTTTTAATTCCTAGCGCACTAATTTGAATGCTTCATTTTTCTTCCTGTCATTAGCAAGCCTCTTGGTTAGAACCCAAGTGAACTGTTACTATCTACTTATTTTTTGAACAGATTATTAAAAATATGTTATTCCAGATCTTTAAGTATTCAGAATGTCGAACTGAACAAGCCAGGGAGCAGATCCATGATGTCCTGCTGTGCAAAACATGGAGAGACAGAGCCCCTAATCTCTGTCTGGACAAGGAGAGACAGAGCCCCTAATCTCTGTCTGGAATGGGAATGGGCCTCCCTTGCAATGTTCCCTTGCTTATATCTATTTCCATCATGTTTATGCCTCTGACAAGTCTGGCTGGTGTCAATGCTCAAACCCATCCAGCTCTGCCCAGAATACTTTGCATGCTGGGAACACCAGTTCCAGGTTTTACCTCATTGCTCCATGGGAGGAGCTTCTTTGGAATCTCCCAAACTACAGCTCATGCCACAAGTCAAAATCACAGCCACAGTTTTGTGCCCATGTTAACTGCAGTAGGGACGATGCATCTCTAAAAATAAATAACAATCCTCTTTCATTGATCATTCAATCACGGGCCTGTTCACCGGTGAAGCAATGATGATCTAAACAAGTCTCTTTCATAAATGCAAAGCACTTTCCTCTCCACTAGGATGGCACCCCACTGCCAGCGGTTCCCCAGGGTGAGCCCCTCACTCTCTGATGGTTCCTGAGGTCAGGACTTGACTGATCCCACTATCAGTACTACCTTGGCTTCACCACCTCAAGGAGACACCAGTATGAAAATCCCAGCTGAAAGACCTGTGTAAGAACTGCTGCAGTCCATGTTTCTTATGGAGTCAATTTTCACAATAGTCTTGCCTTTCAAACCAGTGAGTTTCAATAATTGAAACAAATTGGCTGTTGTGCATTTATAATTTAAATATTTAAAATAAAAGACAGTGTGTGCTATCATTTACAGCCAAATGAAGTGCCACGTATTAAAAGTTTATGGAAATTTCATAAGTTAAACAAGAATCACACAAGTTTAAATCTTAATTATTCAAGAAAATACTACATGAGTGTTTTTCAAAGCCAAGTGCAAGTCCTTATTTTTTATTTCGGTAAGTGTGTAGCATTTCATTTTCACAATTCAGACACAGACGCATGCACACATGCACACACAGCCTCCCTGTTGGCATCTCTAGGTCAGTATCAGAAATTAGTCCCGAGGCTCCTCCGTGTGGAGTCACCAAGAGCAGAGAGGAGGCAGAGAGAGGAGGCTCGCGGGCTTGGAGATGAGGAGAAGCGAAAGCGTAGGGCGAGCTTCCCTCAGCGAAGCTCCGCGGTCCGGTCCGCACCCTTCCCACGCTCTAACAAGCAACAACAACAGTGGAACCAACGGTGCAGCAGCGGCAGCAGCGGCAGCGGAATGAGCTGTGCGCAGCCTTCACCTGTGCAGTCAAAGCTCCTTCGGGAGACACAGTTTCAGCACCAGAGCGGAGCCCACACTCCCAGGGCGGGAGACCTGGGGAGAGCAGGCCCAGGTCTCTGGTGTAGCGTGGTTCCATAGCCCTCGGGCCCCGCCCTTGTGCCAAGCGGCTGAGCCAGTGCGAGGTCCGGTGCGCTCGGTAGGAGCCTGGGCAGGAGGGCGTGAGGCCGCCCCTCTACCTCCGGCCGGGACCCTGGGCCTCCGCCCCCTCTGCAGCTTTGCAGTCTGCCCTCCTGGCTCCTCCGGTTAGCCTCCTTTAAAGTTCAGATGGGTCCGAGACTCAAGCCCGCCCTTGTGCTCTGCTCCCCTGTTCTCCTCAGGGTCTGGGCCCCACTCACTGTGCTACTGGGCACTTTCTCTGCAGCTTTCCGACCAACGCATGCAAACTGCAGACCCGCAGCAGCTCGGCTCCTCCCATGCTGAAGCCAGTGCGCTGCCCGTCTGCCTTGCGTTTCCAGGACAGTCCTGAAGTTCCGCTCAGTGACTGTTTATCCATTTGCCCAGGGGTGGCCAAGAAGTACTTGTCTGTAGTCAACTTACTTTGCATATTTTCCTGATTACGGCAAATGGTCCTAAAACATAAAAAAAAACTAGAGAAACATATGTACATTCCCACACAGTAAAATGGCTCTTCCTGAAAGCTTCGAAGCTTCCGGTTCTCTTACCTCACCATGTACATCTCTCTGGGTTTTCCATGGAAATACTCAAAGTCAATATGCACAAAAATATCTTTTTCCTCCTGTATCTGAACACATGGTATTACCATCTGTTCACTCAGTGATGTCAGAAACCTGGAAACTCTTTTTCCACCAACTTGGATCTTCCCAGAAACAGAGGTTGGGATTCTAGTGGCTCTGGGTTCTTGATACCCTGTGATTCTAGGTCACAAGGACCCCTGAAAGTCAGGTGATTTAGTGTGTCATCTGTCACCTGGTTATTGCTGTGCTCCCTCCAGGGGCTGATCTTTCTCCAGTCTGAGAATGCAGGAAGGGTTTTAGCTTTTTTTTGTTGTTGTTGTTCAAACAAAAATTTGACCATGTGTCTGTGCTACTAAAATCCTCCCACAATTTGGATTATCTGGTGAATAGCCCAAAGTTCTTTCACAGGTGAATTAAAAAAACCTTTTTTTCAGCTCTTCTATGTTCTTCTAGATACATAGCAGTTTCCTCCCTTCTTACAGAAACTCGATGCCTTCTGTGGCCACTTGGAGAAGAGGAGACCGATGCTGCAGATTCCCTGAGGCTAAGTGGTCTACTTGCTCTGCCTCCGACCGGGCTCTTCATGCTTGGGGTCAACTGCCCTTCTGTCCTTGCACCCACTGGAGAGGTCGTCGCATGCAGGGGCCACGCTTTAAGCCCAGATCCACAGGGTGGCCAGCGTCCTCCTGATCCTGGCATAACCACGTCTCAGAGAAAGAGCCTCTAATAAATCACTAGACCCCGGAGCTGTCGCCACAGGCGGAGAGTCTGCCAGGTTAAGCCTTAGACTTTGTGGATCTGGGAGAAAAGCAAAACTAAGAATTCCTCTTGCCAAAGTCAGTAAAATAAATGATTTCAGGGCAGTACAGTGTGAGGGAGTAGATAATCAGAACAATTTTCTCAAAGCTTGGTTTCTTGTCCACTTTGGTTTCTTACAGGGTATCTCTGCAGGAGCAGTTGAACTCTCTGGTCCCATAACGTCAAAGGAAAGCAGGGTTTCTCTGTTTATGAGAAAACAGCTTCTCAACCTGCAAGAATGTAACTGTGAATCAATGTTGGAAAATCTATTGAAAGCTCAAAAGACCTTCTTTATATCCAGGAATTTTTCCTTCAAATTGCTTTTTGTATTTTAGTTTTTAATTATTGTAGCAAGACCAAATACTTTGGCTGGGGTTTTCAATGTCATATTCTCATACTTAGGTTTTGTGTATATTTTGTTTAACATAGATCTTTGTAAATAACACATACTTGGACATTTTAAAAATTCAATGTAAAAATTACTTTAATGAAAGTGGTTAAATCATTTATATGAATCTTTATTGAATGTATATTTTTTCTTTCTTATTTTGTGCTGTTTCTGTTTTTATATTTTTATGTTACTTTGTTTTGGATTAATTGAACAATTTAACTCATTTTGTTTTGTTACTCTCTGCTTGCCAACTATATGCCTCTTTTCTGTCTTTTTTTTTTGCTTACCGTGAGCATTTTAGCATGTCCACTTGTTAAGAAGAGGGCACGGTGAATCTGTTTACTAGGGCCCACAGGTCATGCCTGTGCGTTAACAGCGGCTGTGGTGCCGTGTTTCATTTCCAAACTTTATATCTTTAAAATTCTTATGATTTTATAAAAGCAAGGTTTTATTATTTTTTATACAATGTCTTTCATGTGTGCTGTTGCTGTCCAACCTTTTCACTGGGAATAAAATACATAGAAAATGGTTCAAACTGCACAGCTCAAATATAACAAAATGATCTTCATCGAGCAGTGATTTTAAAACCAAAGCAAAAAGATAAGCAGCATCACAGAAATTCCCTTTAGCGTATCTAAGTAACCAACCCCGCTGATGGAATCGCTGGTTCCGCAGGCAGACGCTTTCTGGCCCTATTCCAGCCCCTCCTGTATTCTGTCGCTGTGAGGGCAGCACGGCTCCTGCGCATCTTCCCGGCCCTGCGTTGTTCCTCACAGTCACTGTTTTCAGCGCCCACAATTTACGCACCCGTTCTTAGTTCTCGCATATCTGAATCACTTCCAGTCTAACGCAGTTGTGAATAATTAATTTCTAAACTATTTTTTATCTGTACATGTATGTCTATAAATATTTTCACTGGTTATCTACCAAGCAGTATAATAGATGGGCCGTATTAATTTACATATATAGAGAATCTATTTAATTTTTATTTTACTGTATTAGATATTGATATATAATTCATTGAAATTTATAATGCATTTGTTTATGCATTTATGTTTTCTAACATTTTGTAGTTCATATTTGATTTATCTCTATTAATTCTATATTGAAGTACTATTTAATAAATATATACCTTAGTACATGTATGTGCGTGTTTGGTAGATAATGCTGAAACATTCTGGAGTGGTCGCACCAGTTTACATTCCCACAGGTAACACGGGATAGGTGCAGTGTGCTCACAGCTTTATCAGCTCCCACTGTTACCCGTCGGGTTCAGCTGTTTCCAGTGTATATGGAGGGTTTTTTGTGGAGGTTTCTCAGAGTGTTCCTTACTATTAGGGCTGTGGACTTTCCTTTCTTGCTGTCCTGTTTTGCGATCTTTTTGTTCATATCCTTTCCCACTTTTCCCGTGGTTGACACCTCTGCTTGAGTGCAGCATGAATTATTTGTGCATTCTACTGTTCAGGAACACTTGGCTTCTTATGAAAGCTTTGTGTGTGAACTGGCACAAATATTCACGTGTGTCAGTTGTGTGCATTGAAGAAGAGATATGCTTCATGGAGAATTATGTGTTTTCCCTGATTTCACGGGTGATGCTTTCTGAGGGGAGCTCATGTTTGTGAGTGGGAGTGCTGTTGGGGTCCACCCTGGCCAGCTCCCGCTCTCGGCTGCCCAGATGCCCAGGCAGGCAGGCCCCTCTCGCTGACCAGAAGCACCCTTGGTGGCTGCCTCCTGCTCTAAGTGGGTGGGGTGTGAAGAATGCCCAACCCAGGTCAGTCACTGAGCACAGCTGGTGCAGCCCTGCTCCCTGACCTTGGCCGACACCTTCACCTGCGGTTGGCGGTCGCTTGTGTCATACACAGACACATTATTAATCATCAGTACATATTAACTGTTTTATATTTTAATTATGTATTAGGAAACAATGTATAAAATCTTGTTAAATGGCTGTCAATTTATTTACTTCTTTTTACTCAATCTCCGCTTCACATAGTTTATTGCCAGAAGG
This sequence comes from Hydrochoerus hydrochaeris, assembly GCA_004027455.1. Lineage (NCBI taxonomy): Eukaryota > Metazoa > Chordata > Mammalia > Rodentia > Hydrochaeridae > Hydrochoerus > Hydrochoerus hydrochaeris. The sequence goes on from PVLA01003370.1 coordinate 136,682, forward strand.
ATATATAAAAATTTTAAATGTGTGCTTTACTGGTGACTTGGTGGGTCAGACAATACCCAGCTCATAATGGGCAGCTCAGGTCACGCAGTAACCTGGTGTCCCATGGCAAAGCACTCAGTTTCTACTAAGGCCCAGTAGTAGGCTGGGAGTTGATTTTCAAAGGGAGAGCAGTTGTCTGCGGATAATGGCAGAGCCTTGCTCCAAAGTCCCAAAGGATTCCACTGCAATTACCCTACCAGGGACACCAAACAGCATCTCTACCTGCCACTGCTTTTCAGGTGGCACTGGAGCTGGTGGGTCGTGTGGCCCCAGAGGCAGAGCAGCCTGCACAGCAGTCTGACCTGTGGCAAAGCCTTTCTCGTTCTGGGTCCCAATCAAAATTAGCACTAGGTAGAAGGGCCAGAGTAAGACACCTTGGTGACAAATGTGTCATCTCCAAAATCCAAACAGGCCACTAGGCATTGTGCCTCTTTTTTGGTGTTCAGAAGAGGCAGCCGCATGGACTTATCTTTCCATTTAAAAGGGCTACCTCTACGTGTCCTGCATCACTGGACTCTTAGAAATTTTACTGCAGCACAGGGATCTTGGATTTTAGCTGGATTTATTCCCCTCCTCTGGGGTGCACATGCTTTACCAGGTCTGCAGTAGTGCTATCTCCTGCTAACTTGGTCCAGTCAATGTAGTATCATCGATATAATGGAGCAGTGTGATACCTTTGGGAGACAAAAGTGGTCAAGATCCCTGTGAGCTAAGTTGTGATAAAGGGCTAGAGGGTTAATACAACCCTGAGGCAGGAGATGAAACCGTATCGCCGGCCTTGTCAGCTGAAGGCAGATTGCTTCTGATGGGCCTTATGGATAGGTATGGAGAGGAAGACATTCACCAAGTCAGCAGCAGCACACCAAGCATCAGGAGATGCGTTAACCTGCGTAAGCAAGGAAACCACATCTGGTATAGCTGCTGCAGTCGGAGTCATCATCTGATTAAGCTTACAAAAACCGACTCTAATTCTTGAGTACCTGCCCATCTTCTATGCAGGCTAAATAGTAGAAGATGGAGATGTGGGAAACATCATTCATGCATCTTTCAAGTCCTTGATGATGGCACCAATGTCTGTGTCATCCCTCCAGAGAAGTGCTGTTTGTTTTTATGTTTTTCCCAGGTAAAGGCAGCTCTGATGGCTTCTATTTGGTCTTTCCAGCCATAATACCCCTCACATTATGGGTTAGGAAACCCAGGTATAGATTCTGCTAAGAACTAAGTACATCTATCCCAACTATGCCATCCAGAACAGGGGATGGATGCCGAAACCTACTGGACCCACCATGAGTAGGACTTCTGATTGCCTGACCTCCACTGACCCCTGCCCTTACTGGAAGGCCACAGCGATGCTCTGGATCTCCTGGAATCAGCATTGCTTCAGAACTAATGTTGTACAGCCTCTGAAATGCCTGATCATGTCACTTTTCTGATAAAAGGTCTTAGATTCCTTTAGGGAAGGCTGGGGAAGAATTGGTCATATAAAGTTTTGGTGGCTCACCAGGGTCCTTCATTAAAGGGAACCTGACATCCCCTTCACTCAAGAGAATCTGGGTCCATAAACAGGCTCCCACCTAGGAACTGGTTGAGGGGCTATGACCCTGTGTTGCTGGGAGATAGATTACTGTTCATTTTCCCTACAATTTTTCTGATTATATAAATACAATAAAACTTTTGGGTTATTTTACTTTTGGGAACAGCATGGCTACCCAGGCAATACCATAGCTCTCCATGCATCAGCTCTTTCTGACCACTGCCCTGCTCCGGCTGTCCACCATGTTAAGCCCACCCACCTTGACCTCCTTGGTTGAGTGCTGTGCCTTGATTCCTGACACTGCAGTTTCAACCAAACCCATTGCTGTTAACTTCTGGCAGAGTGACTGCTGCCCCACCTTAAGGCTTGGCATAGGGAGCACAGAAATCACCAGGCTCTTCAGAGATGTGGGTGCTCCCCTCACAAGGTGGTGGAGGAAGGACATTTTCTGGATCCTCCCAGAGTGGAGGAGGAGCCTCTGCCAGGAAAATCTGCTCCACCATTCCCCTCCCTCTAAGCCCTTGAATCTCTTAGCAGTGCACAGAGGAGTGTCAGGCATCTTTAGCTCATGCACAGCGGGCATCTTTTGCTCCATGATTCATCAATCAACCAAATAAACTATTAACACCTTTTTTTTTCTTTTTAAACTCCAGGAGTTGCAACAATAAACTGGGGGTTTCTGCTTAAGGGTTTCCACGCAACAAACAGCCTTTTGCAGGTGTCTGTTTTCACCGTGATTATTCTTCCTCCTTAAAATCATTGTCCACAGTGCTTCATCAGGCCTCTGCTTGTAAGAGTGAGAAAACTGGGGAATTTCTTTAGGAGAATGGTGGGCCTCTTCATGGGTGGTCCTGTGCACCTCACCCTTGGGAGCCTTCTGCGATTGGAACTTGGTTGTAGGACGAGAGGCAAAAGTGGGTGGTGAGTGTGGACTGTGAGGCATGTTGTGTCAACCCTGCCGTGCTTGGTAAATACCTCAAGCAACACAACATTATCTTCCTGGGGTGTAGGAGGATCGAGCGCACATGGGTGGGGTGGAGTGGGGATGTCTCCACCACTGTGGGTGGAGAAACTTGCTTCTGGCAAAATAATCTCCTCAGGATTTAATACCTCAATTTCTCCAGCCCCTTGGGGACCCTCCCAAACATCTCCACCCCAGTGTACAGAATCCCACCTTCCTCCCCTTTCTGGGTTGAGCCTCCCAAGTTATGCGCTTCTCCAATCTCAGCCCTGTGGCTATTGGAGAGAAGCTGTCTTTCAGGGCGCACTTAGAAACCTCTATGTCCTGGGTGTGTGTCTGGAGCAGGGAATTGGAGCCTGGGGGCGTCTTATTTTCCTTTATTAACTTGTCTTTATACCTAGAGGACTTTAGACCGTTTCTGTGAATCTGGAGCTTATGATTTTCCTTCACTAGTTCACCCAGAGATGCTAAGAGCAACCAGCCAGCATTATTATATTTCACACACTTCCACAATGTTCATGGTATTAAACATCATCACTAAACTCTTTGGCTCTCACAATCAGCAAATTAGGATATTCAAATGGGCCTGTGCTGGCATTACTTCAAGTAGTTCACACTACTTGAACTATCAGTAGTTCACACACCACCAGAAAGACTGGCAATTTTACATCTCATCAAATCAGGAGCCAAGTCCAGGAGCCACTACATGATTAGAGAGATTCACCCCACATTCATTTTCTCTAGAACCACTCTGCTCCCAAAGTCCGTACCCACCGGGGTTCATTAGAGAATCAGCTACTACACAATAACATATGCACGAGCACCCACGGGATTCGCCGTGCAGACACACAGCGCCCACATGTGGAGTCAGGGGTGGAAGAACTGGAAAGGGCGGTCTGTGCACTGCAGAGCTGAGGGGCAGGGGGAGGTGAAGACCCAATACTGGAGAGCGAGGCGCTCACAGGAAGGTGGCGGAGTCTGCACTGGGAAGCTGCAGATAGAGGACAAGGTGCAGCCATAATGCTGGAGCCCAGAGCTTCCCCAGAGATGCCAAGGGACGGACTTTCTTCTCCTTCCTCGCGGTCTGTGCAGTCCCCAGCCCCAGGTTGGTGTCAGTCACTTCCGGCAGGCAGGCTCCCCCTCAGCGTGTGGCCTACCTGCCAGGCATCCAGGGACAACCAGAGTTCTCCAGGCACCCACAGGCATTTCTCACACAGTCAGGCTGACACGTCACAGTCATTACTGCAAGCAGACTTAATTTATATTTCTCAGTGTTTTTATGATCTGTTTCACTCAGTGTATCATTGCTTTTTGAAAGGTTTAATATTTTCATTATTTTGAGATAGGATCATCCTATCTCAGGCTGGCTTGGAACTTGTAATCCTCCTGTCTCAGCCTCCCAAACATAGGGATTACAGGCAAGCAGCACCATTCCTGGTTTGTAATAGCTCCTTGAATTTCAAGCTCTGAGCCAAGAAATACTCTCTAACATACATCTTCCAGAAATTTTAAAGTGGGATTTTTAAAGCAAGATTTCAGTTGTTTTTCACATAATTTTCACTTCTAATTTTTGAAAGATATTAACTGATACATTTTCCACCTATTGTGTTATTTTGTTGAAGTTAAGTACATATATATATATATATATATATATATATTCATAGAGCTTTTAGTTTTGTTTTTGAGGAGTTGGAAGTCCAAATTTTATTGTGTTGACTATATTAATGTATCCATATATATTTTAAAGTATCCCCAACTTTTAAGGTATGGGTTGCTTTTGCCTTTCTTGGGATTCCCTGTGCCCCCTGAGGAATGGATTAACATCTTCCATAAGCACTGGAAGATTTAGTTTAGTAACTGAACAGTAACTAATTTAGTAACAATACCTTCTCCTCACATTCCCTCCCTACCTTCTATACCTCCATTTGAGTCCACATGCGACCTTCCTTTACCCAAGGATTTCCTAAGTATATCTGTATATTTTCTATGATTTTTCGGCTTCTTAAAGTGTGTTCCACACTGACTTTTCAAAGCTGTATCTTCCAGGTAACTAATTCTTTACCTTTTCATCAGCCTTCCTACCACCCAGTAAGCATTTTATTTCTGTCATAATGTGATTGCAAATCACATTCTATTTACATTTTCTACTTTTTTACTTTAAAAGGATCCTACTTTATTCATATTGTATTCATTTTTTATACCTCTAACCAGACCAGCTTTTGCAGACCCTCAGCACGTGCACATGGGGTGAGGGGTGGGAGGGGAAGGGAGAGCCCTGCAGGAGCTCAGGGCAGGAACTTGAGTGTCCCCACCCTGGTCACAGAAGGCAGCTGGCTTGGGGGACAGGTGTGTCCAAGGTCATTGTTCCCTCTTCTTCACTCCTCCCTACCTTCCTGGTTTTGAATAGCAAGAAGCAAGTTCTCCATTAGATTCTTTGTTTCCAATATTCTTTCAGCATTTGATTGCTACAGCCCATGCTCTTCAATCCTCCTTTCATTCCTTGCTCAGATGAAACAAACCAGCAACACACTTTCTGGCACAAAAATGGCCGAGGTAAGACTGGCCATTCCCATTTCTGTGTCCACACTAACCTCAGTGCACACTGAAGGATGGACCGGCCAGTATACTTCAAACTTTCCTCTGAATGTGTGGTGTCCTGTCTGGATTCCTTGAATCAAGGTGGTATCGAAGCTGTTAACTTGTTTTCCAAATGCCTGGCACCACTTTCTGGCCATAAAATCCGACCTTGAATGATGATGATGTTCACGTCTGGCTGTGGAAACAGCAGAGGTGAAACCTGAGCCTTGATTCACACGCATTGTTTAATTAGACTTCTTATTAAATACTCAGCTCTTTATTGTTCACAAATACTGTTTTCTTAATTTTAAGTGACTGATACAGTTTGATTGGAAATGATGCCAGTGTTCATGCTGTAATAATAGTCAACCTATGAGTATTTTCTCAAGTGACCGTCACATGCCAGTCTACGCTCGGTGCCAGCACTACGGAGGTAATCTTTATAAATTAAGCCTCAATTACGTGAAATGAAGTCAAGACCATTTCCCTCCTTCCTCTCCTCTCCTTACTGCTCTCCTGACCCTTACATAAAATCTAGGCCACATCTTGGGATTTATGCCGTCACGCACAAGTGATAGAAATTCCTCCTGTCACATCAGATCACAAGCATAATCACATTGCAAGAAGAGCCAGATCTATAAATTGTATTTAAATGCAGTGCTTCTCTTCCATTCCACTGTCGTCAGCACTGGGAAAAGATTGGATTTTTCTGTATTTATACAGTCAGTCTGCTTTTGTTCTGGTTTTGAGACAGCGCCTCACTAGGTACTCCAGGCTGGCCTCCCGCTTGCTATTTTCCTGCCTCAGCTTCCCAGGGCTGGGGTCACAGGCGTGTGCCCTTGTGGCCAGCGCAGCAAGACATTTTGCCGACCATTCTGTGACACGGCCCAGGCAAGAAAGGAGCGATCAGTCAGGAAACGTCTTCTAAGATTTGTCCTTCCCTGATCTAACACCAGTTTCCTTTAGTCGTAGCTCATTCTCAAGATACACTCTCTCTTTCAAAGTGATGCACAGGTCCACTTGCGATGCCCCGAAGCACTGCCCATCCCTCCCGGTGTGCTCGGCAGTAGCAGGTGCTTCCGTACTGCTGGTCACCGGGTCTTTGGAAAACACGCTTCAAATCATCACGTGGGGAAACCGCTTTGCGCGCTGCGCTCAGTTCGTCACTGGTAGCCGCGGGACCTCACTGCAGATCAAGCCTTTCCCAAGCAAACAGCAGTTCCTCGCGATCCTCCCAAACCAAGAGACCGACAAGAAATGCTCCCAGTGATTTCACCAGGCTCCATGGAGAGATCCAAAGAGAAGAAAAGTAATATTTTTTTTTTCAGTTGGAATATGGGTTGTTATTCAAGGCTAAATCCTAGAAAAAAATTTCCAAATTTCTTATTGAAACATCAATTTCACTTACGTAGAAAAGGGTGGTGGCTACAAACCTTTTCATTCTGTTTCTAAGAACCCAGTAGTGGGGTATTTAAAGAATCAAAGTATTTTGCACATGTGCTCTTTAGCATATGAGCTAGGTCTGAGAGATTACTTTTCCCAGCACTCTCCTTTGCAGCTCTGAACAAGAGCTCCCTCCCTCTCAGGTGATCATTTTGTCAGGAAAACAGCATAAAATAGCTACTGACATGCAGCTTGCTGTGGAGACTCATGAACCACTGTCTCAGGTTTACAGAGCAGTAGGAGAAAAACCTGGTCTGGTTACGTAGGGTAACTTGTGAAATGTTTAGGTGGTACTTGCAACAGGCATTGAAGTTTGGCAGGAATAGAATAAAGATTTTCTAATCAGGAAAAGCTGTGCGCTCAAAAGCAAACAATAGTAAGAGAGTCTTGCTTGTTGGAAGAAAAGAATGTAATGGGGATGGCAAAAGAGGGCAGAGGTGATGCTGGTTTTGCATTTTAGGCACGGGGTGGAGTTTAATCTTGCATTTTTAGGAAATGAGCTATTGTGAATTTGTGTTCTGGTGAGAAACCTGATGAAAGTGGCTGAAATCAGAGCGCTTCTCAGGCAGGGAAGAAATGGGGAGCCCACCCTCGGGATCCCCTTAAGTGCAAGCTCTGAACGTAGATGTCTTTGGTACTGTGTGTTAAACTTTTCACACAATAGCCTACTGAATACCTTCAGATACCTAAGGTTAAAACTCTCGTAATGCTGAATGGTCTCAGTATTAGCTACACGTGCTGGCATAGCATTTTAAGAGCTACCACTGTTTTACAGATATCTGAAATAGTGAAAAGACACCTCCCCGGTGACCCAGTACTGAGGACACTTCTGGCAGTGAAGAGGCCATCTGGACAGCCCTTGGGACGAAGGTCACACCCCGTCCCACAGTCCCTGCTGTGGTGTGACACATGCTTGGTGCAGAGCTCCAGGTGAGGACGCCTCTCCCACGGGACCAGCTGGCTTCCCTCTTTCCAAGGGCCCAGGGCCTGAAGGCTTCCAGAGCGGGCGCTAGCAGGACAAGCCTCTGCTCAGTTTCAGTGAGATGGTATTTGACTGCCTGTACCCAGACAGCTCAACGTGGATTTATTGCTCATGCTTTTGTGCAACAGCTCTGAGCTTGGGAATTCACACCCACCTCAGAGCGGCTGCTTCCTGGGGGTCTGCATGGAGAAGGCGGATCCCCTGTGTGGGTCTGTGAATGGTCTTCACCACCTTCACTTCTCTCTGTGAAAGTGAAAGTATTGCAACTCGGAACAGAAAAATGGAACCAGAATTTATAAGGTTCTTTTTTTCTTTTTTTTACAGAGCTATGCTGACGTCTAGAAAAGGGCCCTAATTTTTTGTTGAAAGCTGTAGTGTGACTTCTATTTTCAGCACAATGCTGATTCTGTATACTGGGAAAATGAATACTGGTGTAGAACCCAGGGACACAGCTCCTCAATGCCAGCTGCTTTGCCAGCTAGGGAGGGAAATCCCCAGAAACAGACAATGCAAAAGGCGCTGAAACCTCCTGTGAGGGGAGCCCGAGCCCATGGGCATCCTGAGGGCATTTGCTGAGTCCAGTGGCCTGAATCTTGGTTTAGTGTCTCCAGAAAGGTCAGCTAGTAAGGCTGGGTGATGTGGAAAGGGTTACCTAGCAATTAATGTGCAGTGTAAGTTAAGACAGTTGAAAAGGTCGACTTTAGAAAAGAGTAATTTCTAGAGCATCTTCCTGCAGGCAGTATTAATCAAGGAGGACAGAGGCAGGTACTGACCTGGATTCTGGGCAGATGTGGAAGGCAGAGGAATCATTGTTGGGCCTTTGTGAAGAGATGCCTGGCTTCATACAAACGTTGGTTCATAGTTCTTGAGTAGTAAAGTAAATCACAGACCAATGTAAATCAGGTAAATGTTTTCTAACGTTCTGAAGTACCTGGCAGAGAGATGCTTTCTGGAATGAGATGTATCTGTGATCTCACAGAATATTAAAAGATTTGAGAATTATCTTTGTATGTGAAAGAAAAATCAAATGTTTTTCAGACACAATGGGAAATTCTAACCCATAATTTTCAATAATTATCAGAACAAAAACATGCACTCTAATATTCATAGACATCTTTTTATAAATCAAAATCTATGTAACACATATACTTTTTAAAGTTAGAAAGCAAATCTGGTCATATGATTTTGTCCAAGAAAAAGTAATAATAAAGATTGTAAAAATTTTAAAAGTATAATAAAAATATGATATCTAAACCCTTGCAAGAACATTTGAAAAAAATTAGCAATGGTATGTAAAATTCTGGCCACTAAAATAATAAAAAAATAAAGTTCAAAATTGTCAAATTTTGTTTCTTTGAAATTATAAATAAAATAGTCTGTGTATGGGTCTCACACTGGTAATATCAGACAAGAGGCTGAGACAGGAGAACTGAAAGTTGGAGGTGAGTCTGGGCAACTTAATAAAAATGGGAAAAATGAGGGTTGTAGGTCCACTCTGGTGGGCACTGACCTAGCAGGTGCAAGGCCCTCAGTTCAACTCCCAGCACTAAGAAAAAAGATGGATGAAGAGTTGTGACAACTGGCTGGGTGACACACGGGAGTCACGAACTACCCAAATTAGCAAGGGAAAGCAGTAGATGGATCAAAACATTACAAGCATTCTGAAATGCTTTAGCTAAGTCACAGTAAAACCCTAGAGAAGTTTACAATCTCCAGTACATTATGCTAGACGTTATTCACAATGTGAAACTGATCTATTGCCTTTAAACGCATTTAACCAATCTGTTAAAATATGTGCCTCCTCATCCACTTCCACAATGATATTTTAGGTCAACATGGTTCAAGAACAACATCTGAAAGGTGAATACTAGAAGAGGAGCAGCAGTTGAGCCACGCCTGCCAATTCCGGAGCCTGCTGAGGAGGATGGGACGTGCTTCTCACCTGGCCTGGTCAGCAGGAGGGGGCAGAACCCTGATAGATGGACGCCAGCCCACTGAACCACCGGGACTGGGCAGTGGGGCTCACACCTGACCTGTGCACAAACACACGCCCAAGGGGGAGAACAAGTGTGCTGGGGGGAAATGAAGACCAGAGCCCTGGCGCAGGGCTGGGAGGTGCAGGAAGAGCCCTGCACCTGCGGCGTGGCCAGCGTGGGCGGCGCAGACCCGGACTCTCTCAGGCTGCCACACGAGCCGTGAGTGCTGGGGACTCCAATGACACACGCAGGCACACACACAGAAGCACTGTGCCCAGGAAACGACATCTGAAGAAGGCAGCACCCCAAAGCCACAAGGGAGGAAGGAACTCAGCGTCTGGGCGAGAGCAGCATACCGTGGGCAGTCGGCTTTCTACGAGAAGTGGCCGAGGCCGGAGGGCAGCACGAAGGCAGCAGTGAGGAGAGTGCCGAGCTGCCCGGGGCCCTCGTCTAGAGAGCCCACCTTCTGTGTAGAGGAGCGGGAAGCCTTTGTCACTGCTATGGCAAAGGCGCCTTTAAGAGGTGCTAATGTGTGTTCCCCAGTCTGAAAGAGGGGAACAGCCGACGGTATTCATAGGCACAGATGGAGAAGTCACAGATGGAAATGAAGAATGACAGAATGGCAAATAGAGGTCATAATCAAAGCATGGATTTCTTCCCATTTGTTTCTTTAACTGCAAGAATGGCACTCCCTGGGGGTTCCTCTCAAATAGAGATGTGTGTGTGTGTAGGGTGATGACACTGCAGCAGTGGGCAGGGGAACCTACGGGAGGAAATTTCTATTTTTGTCGGAATTAGGTCAGTAGGACTCTGAAGTAGACTGTGATACATTACGATCTGTCAGTTTATTTTAAGCCCTCACCTCAAGCAACAACTAAGAAAATAAGCTAGAAAAGGGACTGAACAGAGGAAATACAGTGGTAGACACCAACTATTTTTTGACACAAAAGAAGACATTAAGGCAGGAAAAGAAGCTCAGATAAGACAGGAATAAAATGGAGAGCTGAGCGCTGAGCAGTGGCCTGTAACCCACTGCGACAGTGTCTCACAGCCTGAAGGGAGGAGCAAAAGTGCTAGAACTGCTCCACAGGGACGAAGGCTGAGCTCCGGACACCTGGGTGGTGAAATAGTCCCCTGGATCCACCTCTGAAAGCAGGAAGTGTGAAGGAGCAAGATCAATGCGATTCTCTTTAAATTAAAACTTTTCCCTTAAAGACGATTAGGTAAATGAGAAGGCAGGTACTCAGGTGGACAATGTGCGTGCAGAGGTCCGAGGGAGGACAGGAGGCCCCCGATGGCTTCCTCTCGCTGTCCACGCCTGTCCACCCTTCCTATTCAGGACTGGTGGACCTTGACCTGGCGAAAGGAACGTCACCTGGGTGATGTTGTCTGAGCCCACAGAGGCAGAGAGGGCCTCCTTGCTGGCTTGAGGAACTCTGCAGCCACCAGCGGGGGGGGGGGGGACAGCCTGGGTGTCAAGTGACCCAGGGTCATTGTCAGGCAAGTGCGGGCAGGCCCTAGGGCCAGTGGGGTGAAAGCCATAAGCTTCACTCATGCGCTGGCAAAATCAGTTCTGTGATAACCTGAGAAGCCTGGAGGCCGTCGGCCTCCCCGTGCTGCCTAGAGGGAAGTGTAGCCCTGCCAGGGCCTCCGTGCTGCCGCGCTCAGCGCCCAGGGGAGGACCGGCTAGCCAGGCCCAGCCTCTGCCCACAGGACGCCGGGTCACAGACCTGTGCTTGTGTGTGTGTGTACACTTTTATGCCATTGAATTTGTATATATCTGTATAAAATAAAGCATGTCTTATAATATATACAAAAATAAATTCAGAACCTATAAATAAAGCTTAAACTCAGTATTAAGAGGGCAAACAGTCTAACAAAAATGAACACAAATATTTAATGGGCATTTTCCTTACAAAGACAGCTATGTGGCTCACAGCACATGGTAGGGTGCTGAACACTGTTCTGGGGAGGTGCTGAGTACAAGCACCAGCAGATGACACTGTCCAGCCCTAGGGGGGCTGTGGACTGCAGGATACGAGTGCCAGGTGTGGGCAGAATATGGAGAAAGTAGAATTTCACACAGTGTTGGTGCAAGTGTAAACTCCTACTGGAACACTGGGAAGGTGCAGCTAAATCCCTCAGGAGTCAAAGTTACAACAGGACCCAGGAGCTTGACTCCTGCGAACATTGCACTGGGAAAAGCGAGTGTGTATATATAGATCATCGGTGAACACTGATAGCCATGCGTTATGGATCAAAGCTGGGGGTCAGATTAACACCAGCTGAATTAAATCAGCACGGTGCTGCGTGTAGATGGCCCCCCTGGGGAAGGCTGCCAGCATAGAGACATGGAGAAGGAGAAGCTGGGTGTGGTGAGTTTTTCTAAATATTGCTGTTTTGAGCCGTTGGTTCTCCTGGAGGAGATCATCATGACCAGCTTCCCCAGTGTGAGTTCCACCATTGTCACAGGAGGAGCTCGGGACCTTGGTGAGAGTGGCTGTGGCTCACTTTGGGGGGGCTCTGGTCCTTACACTGAGCATGGCTTCTTGGCTCCGGAGGGGAAGACGTGTGCTGTTTAATCTCCAGGAGAAACTTGTCACGCTGGCTTTGCGGCATGTACTCGACTGTTTTTATCATCGGAGGAGCTCGGGACCTCCGTGTCGCCGAGGATGGCTCTGGTGCTTTTCGGGGCAGTCCTGGTTCTTATTTTGAGTGTGACTTCTCGACTCCAGCATAGAACCTGCAACCTACCAGCACAGCTCCTTCAGAACCAGCTGGCATAGACTTTCTAGCTTCTACTGCTGACCTTTCGGCCTTCCCAATGCAGATCCGTAAAACAGATTGGAGTAAATGCTTCTCGTGGGCTCTAGGCCTCCAGTTGGATTCATGGAAGGCACTGTCTAGGTTTTCATCTGGACTCATGCAGGACATTGCTGTGGGATCCAGGCCCTTGGCTGAATATTCTGAGTCTTTAGCGTTGTGGACAGATTTCCTGCATCTTCTGTGTTTAACTCTGGGTGACCGTCATAAAATAACATGCATTCTGTGTCCTGATTCTAACTGCTCTCTGCACAATCCCTGACCACAACACCATGTTATTTGCAGTTGCTGCAATTTTTGACAATGAAAACATCAACTGTATCACCACAGTGCACTATCTCATGAAGAGGGAAATACTGACATGTGTGACACTGTGAACACATCTCAGGGACATCATACTACATGAAAAGGACAGGGCCAGAGGTCTATGTGTGACTTACTTTCCCTTTGCTGGGACAAACTGACAAGCATGGGGAGCTGTGAAGGATAAAGTCTATAAAAACCCATTTGACTCATTCATGAAATAGATACGTCCCAGACTTGAACCCAGAATGTCTGTACTCTCTGCAGTGCAAGGAAGAAAACAAGTTGTTGTTTTTTTTTTCACATAAATGCAAATGTTGTAGTTGTTGGCATAAATTATCAAGGGGAGTAATGCAAGGAACCTTACTAAAGAATGTGCACAGTAGGAAGGAAGGCAGGGAGGGAGGGAGGGAGGGAGGAAGGGAGGAAGGCAGGGAGGGAGGGAGGGAGGAAGGGAGGAAGGCAGGAAGGGAGGGAGGAAGGGAGGGAGGGAGGGAGGAAGGAAGGCAGGCTGGCAATACTGCTGTGAATGATTCTGGAAGGCCAACGTTAAATTCTGTGATCCCCAAGTGGAGAGCTTGCTGGACATGGATAAGGCCCTGCATTTGATCCTCAATGTTGCAAAAAGTATTTAAAAAGATTTGATTGCATCCTTGATATTTTATGACTTTGCATTTTTATTTTGGAAAATACTACTTTCTTGTCTTGTTTGTAGTGGTCAATTCAACTAACCTATTGCAAAGACTTCAAAAGTTTCACTTCAGTTAATCCAATCTGCCACTTTCATCTACTTACTACCCTCTACTGTTTCATAAACAGGAGTGCTGAGCCTGAGAGAGACAGTAGTAAGTGGCACCGTTCCTGCTTGACCTGGCCCAGGTTTGGGGGAAAAACAGAGTTTGAAACAAAGTACACAGGCAAAAGAGAAAGGTAAAGCATCATGATAGCTTTTATTCCAGAACCTTGCCTGACAAAAGCGCTTTCATTCAATGCATTTTAAATACTCTTTGAGATTGGTAATTGAGCATTTGTAAGGTAAAGGCAGTGATAATTACTATCCAATTATCTGTTAAAATGATAAAATATTTTGTACGATATTTTTCTTTTTAAAACTTTTGCATATTGGGACTTTATTGTTTTATTTCTTTTAAGATATGTGTGCAGCACACATGTGAGTGTCAACACTTTCCACAGGAAGCTGGCACAAGTCCACCACGCATGTGACCTCTCCTTCCCTTTCTGCTGCCTCCATCTATTTCTTCAACCTCTTCCCTTCTGCAAAGGATCTGTCGCCCTATTTTCTACTACTTATTTTTTATTATTAAATGGACAATAATTCTGTTAATTTTATATTTGAGAAAACTTTGACCAAAATAAATATAGTTTTGTAGTTATGCAGAAATTATTACTGATCAACAGCTGTGGTTGTCACTTTCTTGTCACCGCACAGGACCAGTCCCCACAGTTTAAAGGAGGAAGAGTTGATGCTGGCTCACAGTTGTCAGAGGGTTCAGTCCATGGTCAGCTGGCTCCAACACAGAAGGAACTGGTGGAAAGGTCTGGGGAAAGAGAGATGCTCAGGTCATGGCAGCCAGGGAAACAGAAGGAGGGACGGGGAGAGCCAGCCTCCCTGCCCCACCTGTGACCCCTCTTCTCACTAAATGCCACCCCAAACAGCAGAGTCAGATCTGGACCCCTCAGTGGGTCAATCCAACCATGGGTGGGCCCATCATCATTACCCACCATCACCTCAGCCTGCTCAGCTTCCCAAAGCCCTGTCTCTGAGCAGTCTCGATAAACCCACAACTGCAGCTATGTGCCAAGCACTGATTGTTTTTAGATCTTTTTGTAATTTAATCTCCTTGAGAACCCTATGGAGCGAATACCCTTGTCACTGGATTCAGTTTGGGAAATAGGAGAAAAACAAAGATCCATTAAGAAGGTAAGAAATTTGCCAACAGTTAAACAACCAAGAAGAAGCAACACTGAATTCTAATACAGGCTGCCTGGTTTGAGACCTAGATTTAGCTTCTAACTGGTCTCTAATCACCTTGTGTAAGAGAGCAATGAAGCGGCCAGGCCTGAGATGCTGTCTTTGCAGTGGACCTGTCCGTCATATGGGCAGGCTGGAGGGGAGAGTAGAGAGAGAAGGCAGAACACTGGTGTCAGTCACTTTAGTGAGACCGAGCACATCCTGGGGCACTAGATGCAGACAAGGATGGTAACCAGAGGGTGCAACAGAGTAATTTCTACTTGCGACCTTTGAGTTCTAGAGATGCAATAATAAAAATATTGCTGGGCTGCAAAGCGAAAGGGTTCCCTTCTGACCCATCTGTTTCTTGGGACAGGCGTCGTGTCCCCCAGGTCAGGTACGCTGAGATGGGAAGGCAAGGAGCGCTGGTGCGAGCAGCCCTGCTTTGCGTCAGCCTGGACAAGTCCCAGCTGATGTCCCTTCTTGGCTCCAAATGCGCTGCCCAGGTGAAGCTGCTTCCTGCCAGCCCCCTCACAGTCTGAAAGGTGACCCCTCCCTTCCTGTTGGCTTTCCCTTCCTCTAGGATTGTCTCCTAACAATGCATTTCTAAGCAAAAGTTGATTGTTAGGGTGCTACCTTAAGTAATTCTGCAGCATAAGAATGGCTTTCTGCTCACTACACAAAAGCAATTTTCTCTGATGCATTAACCTCCACCGAACATTTTCCTAATTGTATTCAGGCAGAAATCACAGAAGTAACAGATAAAAGAAAAATGATGCCTTTATTTGGCAAGAAGTGCTTTAAACTATTAAAACCTAGTAATTAATTAATTAACTAATTAATTAAAGTGGTTATCTAAATGATTAGAGGCAGTGTCTCAAAGAATAAACTAAAAATACATTGCAGTCTATTTAGAAAATATTGGCAATTTCAGAAAATTAAGGAATTTTTTTCAAGATTTGCTTAACTGAAACATTTTGCCATTTGAATTTTTATTTATAAAAATATCTGACATATGACACAAGAGGTACAAGCATGAGGAAGACCCAGAAATCCCACTATTCCACTGCAGCCCTCCCTCAGAAGGTGGGCCCGAAGGATCCACTGACCTCCAGGGCTCTGTACGAGTCACATTTCAGTCACAGGAACCCAAGGCCTGCAATTTAAAGGACTGCTTCATTTGGCTTAAGGTTTCAGAAATCTCAGCCAATGGTAGATATCAACACAGCTCCCATAACATCAGGGGCTGGTGAAGCTGGTCATCTATGTGAAGAAGAATCAAATGAGACCACTCTCTCATCCCACATTAAACCTAAAAAAATGGACCAAATCGCTGGACATCAAGTCAGAAACTTGGAATCACCTACAAGATAACAGGGGGAACACATGAACCCATAGCACAGGCAAGGAGAGCTTGGCCAGACCTCCAAGAACACAGAAATAACACCAAGAATCACCAGCATCAAACTGAAAAGACCCAGCACAGCAGAAGAAGCAATCAGCAGAGGGAAGAGACAATGAACAGAATGGAAAATGGTTGCAGCTGCTCTTCTTTCTGCCAGAGGAATAATATCCAGAACATGTAAAGAACAAAAAAAAAAAAAAAGGAAAAAGCACCAAATACAAATGATCAAAAAAGGAGCAAATGATCTGAATAGATGATTCTCTAAAGAATAAGTATAAATGGCCCCTAAGTACATAAAAATGTTCATCATCTTTAGCCTTTGGAGAAATACAAATCAAAGCAACTCGAGATTCCGTGTTACTGCAGCTGGAATAGCTGTCATCAAGAGCAAATCCACCAGTGCCGTGAGAGTGTGGGGTACAGGAGCCTTGCTACACTGTTACAGGTCATGTAGACTGGTGAAACCACTGTGGACAGTCTTCACGGAACTGGAAACAGATTCCACTGCACCAGGGCACCTCTCCGGGCATCTTCTCCAAAGAGGAAGAGTCCTCCTGCAGATTCGCACACGCCAGTGCTCTTAACGGCACAGTTCACAGCCGCCGAGCTCTGAAAACAGCCTCATGTCAAGTAACTGACGGGGAAAGAAAAGCCTCAGAGAAGAAAGCGATGTCGTCATGTGATACCATCATGTGGAGGGAATCAGTAAACCTCTGCATTGTTCTTTATACAAGAAGCCAAGCTGCAGAGTACTTAAATAGTGAAATAAAGGAGAGGGGCAGGGAGCAGACACACCAGCCTTACGCAAAGGTGGAGGGAATCAGCAGGAACAGGAGAATGGGACATAAAGGAATGGAAAATGACCAAGAGATCCAGCCTGCCTGCCTGCCTGCCTGTCTGTTGGTCATCTATCCCAAGTGCCCCAAGTGAATGTGACTATCATGTCTCACAAACATATGCTAATGAAATAACGGAGCACACCCTTCCCGCTCACACCCCCTGACGGCCCCCCAGCCAGGCCCCACCTCTGCCTGGTAAATCCGCTGAGGTTCAGGAGTGGCTTCATCAGTGAAGTTATTATAATCCTCAGAGAAATTACCTCCAGTCAAAATACAGAGTCTCAATTAACATGTAACAAGGTCATATCGAGACTGTGGTTTCAAAGAGGACCCTCATGAGTTGGAGGACACAGGGGTAAGAAAGTGTCCTGGAGTAACGCTCCTTGGAGCTGAGACTGACAAAGCCAGCTGTTCAGTCACAGGGCATGTTCTCAAAGCTACCATCAGAGCGGTGTCTTCCAGCCTGCTTCCCTGTCTCTGTCCTCTGACTGATGTTTTGCACCATCCTCTTATCAGGCCCTAGTGGCTTCCTGGTCCACCTCAGCATAGCCCAGGGCTGATCTTCATGAAGAGATAATGCAAGAGTGCACCACGTTACAGATAAAAACTCCAAGGAGAACGTTTGCAGGAAGAACCAGACAGCTCTGTTTCCTTGCTCCTCATTTCTCTTTCTAAACCAAGTGTTTCATAAGAAGGTGTCATGAAGAAAATGTACTTTCTGTAGAAGCAGTTAGTGTAGCATTGGAAGGAATTTAACTCTCTTTGTTAGCAAAATCTCTTCAAGAGAGAAATGGACCTGCCTCTCACACTCCGGGTCTGTTCCAGCCCTGCACGACCTGACAGCGCCCCTGGAGATACCTGGGAGCATCAGCACTTAGAAATGACACGCTGCCTTCATAGATGCTGAATCTTCACTGTTTAAAGGAGCTTCTCATTTCAAGGGACACAGCATTCTCCTGGTTCCTCGGTATAGCTCTCACCTCGTGACAATCTTAATTCTGCACAAATATGTGCCAGGAATAATAAATAATATCAATATTAAGACTTTAATAATTTTTATTTTATGTAATAAAGCTAAAGGCAGAATAAAGATTCTGTTAAAGAAAAAAAAGCCAATAATAATATCTTATTTCATGGTATTTTAAATCAGTGAAAGCTATATGTCAATAAGTAAAACATTTCCCATCGTGTTTAAGGAATTTGCCACCTAATTATTATGATTCTTCATCTTATATTTCACCTAAAATAAATAACAGATTTTACACAAAGTGATGGGAAGCGGGGATGAGCTGTAGGGAGGTGAGGTGTGTACATTAGGGTGCAGTTTTCATTTCCATGGAACCCAAGAGATGCACTTCATCCCGGGAGAAAGTGGTCCAGCCTCTCCAAAGCACAAAGACGCAGTGTGTGTGTTACCTGGCAACCTCGTATCTATTCCTTTCAGAATTAAAGCGGTTCCCGAATCTGCTCATCCTGAGGGCAATGCTATCTGTCAGTGCTGGCTGCTGCTTCGCTTATCTCGTGTTGCTCACAAATGGGTTTTCCCTCCTTCAAAGGTCTTGTCTGAGAGTGAACAGGGGTTTCCACCTGCCAGGGAGTCTCTGACACCCCACCTTCCCAGCCCAGCATTTAGAATCAAGAGTTATTGCTTTTCAAAAGTGTTAAATTTCAAAGCATTGAAGATCTTTGTGTAATAAAAGAAATAAAGGAACAATTTGGAGCTTAGTATGTCAGCAGGAACTTAACATAGAAACATTTCAGAATAACTTCCAATTCACCTGATGTTCTGGGCAGGAGTCATCATAGAGTGGGTTTGAAGATGACCCAGGACTAGATCCATGCACAGCAGAATCGGAGGATGCCCAGTGCCCTGGGATTCAGGACTGCCTTAGGCACCACCAGGGATGGGCCGACCTGTTATCTGGAAATCATGCTTTGAGTGACTGCATTTCAGAAAGTCCTATAAATTTGAAATCTCCTTTTCAAATTAATGAGTGAGTGAAGGAGAGAGAGACAGACAGACTGAAAGGAGGATATTGTTTCCACACCACTCAAGCCCATTTCACCAGAGCAGCTATGTATTTAGCTATTTTCTTTATTGGACTCCCACGAGATTACACTTTTATTAAAAATATTAGAAATCAATCTTTTATATGGCAGCCTGACATTCTCCAGTTTGATAGAGATTTAATTCTGTGGAATATCAGTGATTTTCCTCACAGCAAGAAATGCAGCCAGTTGAAAATAACAAACTTGGCAGGTGTGGGATCAGGTGAAATAGCATCTCCATATGAGCGGCCAGTGGGTGAGCACTTTAGATTCCCTTCCTTCCTTCCAAATCCTGCCAGGGCCCCCAGATCTCCCCATGTCACCTAGAAACCATTCTGTTCAGGGTGTGCGTGCTCGCCAGCGTGTCCTGCAGCAGCAGTCAGGCTTCACTCTCCTAAGCTGGGCGATTTCCCACAGTGGCCACCCACTGCAATGCTGTCACCTGGCCAGAGCGCTGCTCCTGACTCTGCCGACCCCTAAGCTGGAGTCCTTGGTGCTCAAGTTCAGGACATTTATCCTGAGCATGGAGGGGAAAGTGGGACATACATCAAGGACACACAGGCTGCCCCGGCTGTGTCAGGGGCCCTGTCCCCTAGGGCCAGCAGTGGCAGAGCGGGGCTCTCCTGAGCACAGACACCTGTGCAATCTGCTCTTTCTTCCTGACTCTGCAGGTGCCCACCCTGGTCCTCTAGCGCGGCAGTTCGGTGAACCTCTTTATTCTTTAATAAATTTGCCTTTTGCTTGGGAAGACTGTTGTGGGTCTGTTCCAAAAGACATACCCATCAGATTCACATGTGAGCAGAAAACTGAGTCACAGACATTTAAATTAAGGGGGGAATTATATAACCCCGGACACCAGCAGCTAAGCTAACAGAGTGACTTCGGTGCAGTAAATAGACATCTGTAGCATGAAGCCACAGTCACACACATGCCCACAGTCACACACGTGTCTGCGGTCACACACATGTCCATGGTCACATACATGTCCGTGGTCACACACATGCCCACAGTCACACACATGCCCATGGTCACACACATGTCTGCGGTCACACACATGTCCACGGTCATACACATGCCCACGGTCACACACATCTGCGGTAACATACATGTCCACGGTCACACACATGCCCACAGTCACACACATGTCTGCGGTCACACATATGTCCGTGGTCACACACATGTCCACGGTCACACACATGTCCACAGTCACACACATGCCCCCAGTCATACATGTCCACGGTCACACACATGCCCACAGTCACACACATGTCTGCGGTCACACACATGTCCACGGTCACACACATGTCCACGGTCACACACATGCCCCCAGTCATACACGTCCACGGTCGCACACATGTCCACTGTTACACACATGTTCGCGGTCACATCCACATGCACAGTTTCTCCCACAGTTACACACACATCCATAGACACGCCCACATCCATGGTCACACACATAGCTACTGGTGAGACACACGTGTACTTAGCTGAGACTCTAAGAGCTCTGTATGGAGGTTTTGCTTCAATTCCATAAATGCAGAGAACACTCCCTCAGCGGCCGCAGCCTTTTCTGAAGCGCTTCCTACTGTGAAGCTTGGCGCTGTTCACACTTTGGCACCATCAGTATCCAACACTCCTATGTAGTCATGGCCAGGGGTCCATCAGGCATCGCTGCCGATGCCACAGAACATTTACTAGAGTTTTTGCTTAAAAATGAAGATGGACAAGTGAAGTAAATAAACACTCATCAGAAGGATAGTGCAGATAGCTAATAAAAACACACTGAGCATCACTGGCCATTAGAGAAATCCAAATTAAAACAGCACTGAGATTCCATCTCACCCCAGGAGGAACGGAATCATCAAGAAACCAATTAATGACACATGGTGCAGAGATAGCAGCGGGGTGCCCTCCTCCACTGTTGGCAAGCTGGATGGAGCGCTAAGGAAAGCGGCATGGAGGGGCCTCAAGACAGAAAATTAGAACTGCCCTTTGGCCCAGTTGTTCCCCTCTTCAGTATCTTCCCCAAACCGTCAAAGGTCTCGTTACCGTGAGCCCCGTACACGCGTGTGTGCAGCAGCCAGCTCAGGGCGGCTCGTCTCGGAAGCAGCCGTTCTGTCCACAGACAGGAACGGACAGGGGAAGGGCGGCCTCCGCACACAAGGCACCTCTGCTCTGCCGCAAGGACAGGACACGCAAGTCCTGTGCAGGAAAATGGTTTCACGCTGAGGCCAGGATGGTTAGAGGAATAAATCAGACACGAGAGCTCAAATATCCCACCGTTTCTCTTGCACAATAAACCCAAAGTATAGATGAAGAGCAAAGTGAAGGAGATTGTTGGAACCGGGAGCCAGGTCCTTAGGGTTGGGAAGTGGATGGGGAGACAGAGCGAAGGTGACATAGAGTTCGGGGTGTGTTATGCACCCATGAAATCCCCCAGGAGCACTGTTCCTCAAGCATCGTAACACACATGGATGGAACATTTTAAAAGGATGAAGATTCTGAATTCCAACAACTACCTTTACTAGGGGAACTCCACTGAAGAATTGCTAACACTTACACCCCAGCGATGGGAGGGCCTGTCTTCCCTAAATCAGGGTTCGAAATGCAAGCACATGAAGACTTACCTGGGATACCCTGAACAGGGCAAAAGATGGTGTGGGTAATCAACAGAAGGGCAGGGGCCAGCACCCCGAGTCTCCCTGCAGTCTTGGGTCTCTTCCCTGCCAGGCGGTCAGCGTGGGGAGTGCCAACATGACCACCTGCAGCAGAGCCTGGCAGGGCTTCGCTGTGAGGCGCGGCCCGGGTTGCTCCGAGTCCAGGGAGAGGAAGGGAAGAACCTGGTTCACAGGCACAGCTCATGTCCCACAGGACAGCGGAGACCAGGGCCCTGCGGCCTGAAGAGCAGAGACCGCTGGGACCCCAGCTTCCACTCTGCTGCTTGTTCTGCTTCCTGACCCGATCCCAGACTTTTGTGAGCTGAATCTCCTTTTGAGAGTTTCTGATGTCGGGAAAACTAGGTTCTAGATACAACTCTATATTTACAGTGAGAAGTCATTTATATTTTAAATTCAGCAGTATCTTAAAATATAAATCCATTTTTTTACAAATTAGCTGATATTTAAAACATTCTGCTAGAACTGATTTCTAATGGCATAGTAATGTTAATACCTGATTTTATTTTGTAAATTTAAATTTTATGTTGCGTGAAGCTGTCTCAGTACGTGGCCTACACTCCAGGGCCATCCACCAATTCCTGGGCTCACGAGATTCTCCAGCTTCAGCCTCCAAATAGCTGGACAATAGGTATGAGTCCGTGTTCTGACTCCCATTGAAACTTTAAAAACAGTGATGTTGAATTATAAGCAATTTTTCTGGGGAGATACAGGGGGAGAAAAGCATACTGGTATAGCTTCCTGTATTTTATGTAAGTTCAGGACTTAAGTGTTTTCCTTTCTAAAATGGTGCTGGGAAATGAAACATGCTGAAATAATACTAAGAATGAGGCAGATAAATTGTTCTGCACACCTGTTTAATGCCTATTTAGGAGCGTAAAATATTTACCACTTCGGTATACACAGTACATGCGTACTGACAGCACTGATGAAAACAGACAGTGAAGTTTCTACAGTAGAGACACAAACAGAAGGTGCTTTAATACCTTCTAGTGGCAGGTTCAGTGTGCTGACAGTGGAAGTGAATTTAGAGGTGGAGAACTCTGTATTTTAAATCAAACCTTTGTTAACACTACTTGCTCCAACACATACTTCTCTGTGCAAAACTTTTTGTACAGAATATTTGAAATCCTCCGTTTCAGGCTCCTGTTCTTTGCTTTGTGGTTTTAATTTGCCTTTTTATTTGTTTGTTTGTTTAATTACATAAGAGACCCCGGGGAGCTGGACCTGGAAGGTTTCCGGGCTGCAGGGAGGACCCCGCACCGTGTTCTGGGGGCTCCGCATTTTCTCTCCCGGGCTCAATAAAATCGACCTGGAGCTTCGGAAAGGAGGTTGGAGAGCTGGGTCCAGCGAGGGCTTCCGTGACCTCTGCCCTTCCCCACCCCGAGGAGCGCAGCGTGCATCGCCCCACGCGCGGGTCTCCTTACCTGAGAGGTGTGGGTGAGCACACAGCACGCGTGAAGGGCAGGGCCGTTTCCACGCCGGCCTGAAGGTGTCCACACCGCGCCCCTGGCGACACTGTCCTTGAGGGAAGCAGCGCAGACAGTGCCTGCTGGCCTCTGCAGCAGGTCACTCCCACAGGGTCGGGAAAAGCCTCAGGGACGGACCTGCGCCTGCATGAGAGGGCTCCAGGGGCTCCGGGAGGGAAGAGAGCAGAGCCAGGGTGCAGCCCCAGCCCCGCGTGCACACGCGGACCCACAGCAGCCCGTGGGCCTGTGCAGCAGCTCCAGCCTGGGCGGGCCGCGCTCCCTCGCTCTGCTGCCACTTGGCCTCCTGTCAGATTAGCCAGCCGCACGTGTGCGCAGAGCGAACGAGCAGCTTTAAACACACAGTTTTAGATAATGTTGATTTCTCACTGCAGTTTTAAATATGACATATAAACGTTATTATGCACAAATCCAGGATGTGTGACCATATCTTGGGCTCAAATGCCGCCTGCAGTAGCTTTGAATTCCTTTAGGAACCGATTGGGGTATAAATAAATAAAGTGTGAAACAAGCGTTTTAGAAATTATTTAGGAGGGAAGGCAATAGGGAAAATCAAATGAAAAAGAATTATTCGTTAAAATTGGATAAAAAATGACAATCAGTGTGGGTGATACCCATTATGCTGTTGCCTGCAGTGTATGGTTCACTGCATTTATTAATCATTAACCGCATTCCTCTCATAAAAGCTCTCCAACACTTGGGAAATGGCTTTGATATGTGGTTCACTTGGAGTGGGCAGTCTGTCCCTGTCTTGGTTACTTTTGTCTCCTTGCTGTGAAAAAAATTTCCAATACCCAAAATGAAGGAAAAAAAGGTTTATTTAGCTCGCTGTTTGTGGAGGTTTCAGTCTGTAATCAGCTGGCTCCAAGGCAGGGTGGCCTGGCACGGGGCAGCACTTCAAGGCAGCAGCCAGCAAAAGCAGCCAGAGCAAATGGGGAACAAGCGTCTTTTCTTCCCTTATATTGTACACACACACACACCTGTGCCCAGGGCGGGTGTAGCACTCACAAAATCTCTGTGCCCTCCTCTTGCACAGGATGAGGATACTTACAAAGAACCCTGGC
The DNA here is from genome assembly GCA_004027455.1 of Hydrochoerus hydrochaeris. Taxonomy (NCBI): domain Eukaryota; kingdom Metazoa; phylum Chordata; class Mammalia; order Rodentia; family Hydrochaeridae; genus Hydrochoerus; species Hydrochoerus hydrochaeris. The sequence goes on from PVLA01003370.1 coordinate 160,811, forward strand.
TCCATGCTGAGCCTCTTAGTTAGACCCCTAAACTTTTCAAGGTGACACGGTGCATCAACCGCACATTCCCTAAGGATGGAAGCAGCCCTGGGCCTCCCGGAAGCGTGGGCGGCGCCTCCCGCACACTGGCAGCCGGGACACAGCCACACCCTTTGCTCTCTCTGCACCCTGCACTTGAACTTCGCGCTGCGCTCCCTGTGTGGCTGCCCTGCCCAGGATGAAAGGAGAGGACAGCTTCCAGCTGCTGCTGAGCTAAAGGAGAGGCCGCAGGGCCAGGCTTGCTGCAGCTTTCAGTCAGTAGACTCCGTAAATCTCCATCTTTCGGTCACAAAGTTCAAGGCCAAAATTCCACACACTTCAGGTGCACAGTTATCTATGTCCATGCAGGACAGGAGGAAGCTGCGGCGGCCCAGAGGACCTCAGCTTGGGCTGCAGAAGGTGCTGAGAAAGAGGCCAGACATCCCAGGGTCTGCTTCGACTCAGCCGTGGGTGCACAGCTTTCCATGGGTGTAGATGACACCAGGGACCTGCCACTGAGACTGTAGCTGTGACTCTGAGCTTCTCTTCGGACAGGCTGAGTCGTTTCCACTTTGGAGGTGACTGGACCTTCAGCAAGTGGGAGAGGACACAGGCACTAGAAGAGCGATGTCTATCTCAGCCACAGTGGTGACAGCCACTGGTCCAGAGAGGAGAGGCCACCCTGGGGTGCCTGTGTCTGTAGTGCCCTGGGAGGAAGGTGCCTGCTGCTGGACCCAGGTGCCAGGGGGCCGCTGAATCGCTGCACACCTAGACAGCTCTGAGGTGACACGACCACCCGAGGGTAGATAATCTGCGTTTGGGGGCTGAGGCCTGGTGCCCGGGGGTCAGGTGTGCAGGCCACTATGGGCCACATAGAATCTGCCATTTCTTGACAGATTAACGAGTGTCTTTCCAGTCTTCCCTTTTTAATACTCACATCCATGGATTCACCATATAAAACGGTCACCAAAAGTTTAGACAGTAAAACTGAAAGTGACACTTTATAAAAATATATTTCTTTAAAGTTTCAAAACCTTTTCCATGCCCACCATTGGCTGTGACCGCCACAACATCCCATGGGGTACACAGGATGGGGGTTACCATTCATCTTACATAATAGAGAGCAAAATTATGTTTAGTGGCTTTCGATTGAAGGTTAGTGGTTTTAAATTCTTAGGTGGAAGTTCTACAGAGATTTATGCTTTTAAGTGTTCGGGGCATGGAGAAATGAAGAGAGAGGTCCCTGAAAAAGTTTGTGAAACTCAGCTTGCAACTCTTAATTTATCCCAGCTCCAATGTGCATTATAAATACTTTTAGATATGTTATTTCCCTCATTTAAAGTTTCCCATAATTTCTGTTTTCATAGGACTAGAAGTTGTAGGGATGGATTATCATTTTGTTTCTGACTAGAAAATGTAAAATCAACCATTTTTGAAGAATAAATAGACAAACTCTACCTTACATGGAATATGATCTCAACACTTTATAGTTTAAAGTAAAGGCAGAGCAATGGTAAAGTTTTTCTTAAAATCCTCTTTATAAGGCAGGAAGAAAACGAAGAATGCTGAGTACACAGAATTCATCTGCTAAAAACTTAAAGGTCTTAGCTGGTGGCTCCCAAACCTTATCCTGGTGACATCACCGCTGTGTGTAACCCAGTTCCATCCTTGTTCTTGGGGCCAAAGTAGGATGCTTTATCCCAGCTTGCCCTGCATTTCCTTGGTTTCTTTTAGTTGATTTATTGGCCCTATATGTGTGTGTTAGAAAATTGTTGTTTTTATCCCTATTACCAACATGTATTTGAGATAAAGAGCTCATATGCTCTTCTTTCAGTTGGTGCTATGTGAGATTTTCCCCTTTTCTTGTCCTTTGTTGTCATTTAAATTCTGAAAGTCAGGTTGGCAACTGACTCCAACATTCTCAGCCTACTGAAGTTTAGGAACTTTATACCCAAGCACTGAGATTTGACGGGAAGGCACACATTCGATATCAATAAGTGGAAACAGCACACAAACACAATTTTACCAGTTTATTTACTCAGAACTGGAATCACCACAGTTCCTGAAGCTGAAGATGCAAATATCTGGGCTCACAGCTCCTCCCCAGATCCACTACATGGTCCTGGAGTGGACCTTGGAGCCCAGGCAGCAGACACGTCCCGTGGCCAGCCACTGTGTGGTCAGGGTCGATGCCACTGAGGAGACAGCATCACAGCATGGACTGAGCAGCCAGCAGCCTCCTGTGCAAGGCCCAGGCATGGCCAAGCCTTCATCTTTCTTGTGTTTTTATGAAAACTCTCACATAAAAACCACAACCTGGGTGATTCATTAGTGACAGACCCATAACAGCACTTATCCCAGATAATTAAAAGCCAGACCCTCTGAGTGGAGCTGAGAGCCACAGTAGCAGAGGTACAGTCCTCCTTTCCCCTTCACAGTCCATCCCTCAGCTGCACTGGCCAACACCTGCCCGGCCTCGTGCCCCCGTGCTGTGGCAGTGCCTGCTGCATGGCCCCAAGGGCTGAGAGGGCCCCATCACTGGTCACGGCCTCCCCTCAGCTGCCCTGAGCTGCACAGGGCTGTTTGCAGGAGCGGCACCCCTGTGTCCTTTTGTATAAAGCAGAACAGGGCTCTGGACGTCTACCTTGTGACCTGCAGGGAGTAACACAAATGGCTAGCGTTTACCACCAGAGTGAGTGAGACTTCAATATAATAACAGTGATTTGTTATGCGTAAGAAAGTTTCAACACCCACATTTATTTCTAACTCTGAAAAATCATTGCTACTCACTATGTATTTTACCATCCGGACAAAAACCTCCTGACACCGTGATCTGTTGATGCTGCTGTTCTGTTTCCAAAATTGCGCACAATATTTTTAAATCTCTAAGCCTTGAGAAGTAATTTAGAAACTCTCTGAAACAGCAGATTTGATCTGCTGGCTTTGTGAACTGTTCCAGTGATTTCCTAATCTATTCCACAAGAGTTAAAGGCACCGGCTGCTGTCTAGAAAATCTCGAAGGAATATTGACTCCCAGAGCGCAGAGCCTCCCGGGAACAGGCTGATGAACAGCTGCCACACAAAGGGCCCAGTGCTTGATTTAAAGTGCAAACTGCTTACCCAGCAGTTCTCTCCCTGAAAAGAGCTGCCTTTTAAAATTAGGGATAGTCTGTATTTTAAAAATACTTTAGCTTAGTTTTTAGAGAGGCAAATAAGTTGTACATATTTAGCATGTATAAGATGGTGTTTTGAAGTAGCACACAGCAGGGATTGTGGAGGGGCTGAGCTGAACTGACTAGCATATGCTCGACTGGCAGATTTACTTCTTGCCGAGAGCATTCCATGTCTCCCTTCCTTTCACGAACACAATACATTGCTATTAGTTATAGTCGCTATGCTGTACAACAGGTCTCTTGACTTCCATTTACTTGATTTAAAGAGACTACATCTATGGCCAACTTGACTTGAAATAATCATGGCTTAAAAGAATGATCTTCCAAATGCTGGCTTCTAGATGAGACACAGGAAAAAGAGAGAGGCATTGTTGAAATGGGTGACGGAAAAAACAAAGGAAGCAGGAAATGCAGTGTGCTCCTGGCGAGCTGGGGGGTACAGCGCAGCGCCTTCCCCAGGCGAGCTGGGGAGTACAGCGCAGCGCCTTCTCCAGCACAAAGGCAGAAGGCAGGTGCCCAGCAAGGGGGCCACAGGAAACAGTCAGGAAGCCACTACTCTGGAGCCACACTGTGATGCCCAGAAATGAGTAAGAGAAAGGTGCAGTCTGTGGAAACGACACTGCAGAAATCCTCATATCAAAGGGACCCCTAAGTCAGAAAAGAAAATTTGCTGGTGAGAAAAAGTAGTGAAAAAGACAAATGATAAATTTATTCACCAGACAGAATTAAATATGCTCAATTAAGCATTTGAAGATGTCAAAAACTTCATGTGCCAGAGATTCAGAAACAAAAACTGTCATTGAGCAGAAATAGTGAAAGTCAGAAGAGTTCATTCAATTTAGGAAAGAAAGGAAAGAAAAATTGTGAAATTAACTCAGAATAAAAAATAAATTAGCAGGTACATAGTGGGGAAAATCCTTAATAAAAATGTAATAAAGTGTATTGAAACAGGGCAGCAAACCAACAAAGAGAATGAAAAGAAAAATAGGAAAAGGAGGAATGTTTCATCTTATCCCTGAAAAAGAAAAATAAAAGCATAGAAGCAGTTGATACTTAAAGCTATAAGCAACAAACATTTTCCAGAAACAGCTTGTTGATGGGGCTTTCAGAGTATGAAACAATTAATACATTACCTAGTAAAATTTATGATTTCAAAATAAAGACTCAAACTTCAGGGTCTTACGACAAAAGATAAAATAATGTACAAAAATTATACAGGCACCAAAAATCTCAAAGCCAACATATTAAACAAGACAAAATGCAATCAGCATTACAAATAGATTAAGTAAAATGTGAGTTAAGGACTATCTATACATGTTACGCTAAATTTTAGTATAAAGGATTTTATAAATATTGCCACATAATTCAGGTAATTTTACAATTGTCATATATTAGAAGAAAAGTTTCACACAACCAAGTTATGACTTTGAAAAGTCAGTAAAAGAAGTAATGATGAGAACCTTAAAATACGTGTCCTCGTGTGAGGCCCCGAATAAAGGTGGCATGAAAGTAGAGGCCAGTTTTCCCGTGGAAGAGCCAGAAGACGAAGCAAATGAGAATGGAAGGGGACCTTCACCAGGGCAATACTGATATTTTAAATGATGCTGAAAAAAATGAAACATAATCTTAAAACTGATGAAACACACAGAAAAATATTAAATAAGAAAAGGAAATAGGGACCTCAGAATGGTGTAAGTACAAGTATAACCAGTTAAGGCAGACAGGTGCACGCCTGCCCGAGATGTCCAAAGGGCCTCAGGAACGTGAGGGTGTGTTCCAGCAGGGCAGAGGGACAACAGGGACAGCAGATGTGAAGACACCCGGGACCCTACGGATGGGAAGTTAAGCTGGCTTGTCTGTTCGGACTGGACTAATTGTACAAATCTGTAAAAGCAAAAGTTCAGGGCACAAGTGTCAGAGAGCTGCACCAAAGCTTTGAGGTGAGAGAAGGCCCATGTGCCAAGATGTGTGTCAGCCTGGAGGAGCTGAGGAAGAGCCTGACTGCCAGTGCAGTGGAATTCTACCAAGAAACGGAAGAACTCAGAAGAGATTCTCTGCAAGAGCTTCCAGAAAGACACACAACTGACTGATAACCTGAGCAGGTCTCTGTGGTGCCTGGCTGGATAAAATGTGATAACTGGCCATACTGAAAAAAAAATATATCAGAAAAATAAATATACAGGCTTCCTTAAATAACAAAAAACCTAGATAATTAATAATGATTAACAACTAGGCAGATTGTAGAAAACAAAATATAAAACACACACAATGATATATTACTATCTGTCTTAGCAACACTGTAACCTATTAAAAGAAAAGTAACTTCAGAGTGGCTAAAAATCAAACACTAAATTTTTGCATACAAGAAAAACATTTGAAGTGGTTGCAAAAGTCTTAAAAACAATACGAGGCACAGTGGCGTGAGCTCTCTGTGGTTCTCTGAGCTCTTCCTCTGCAGCACCCTCCATCCCCACACTATCCTGAAAGGAGAGAGTGCTCACCAGGGGCTGTGCGTTGCTTTTGGACTTCCTGGTCTTCAAATGTCCAAGAAATCATTTTCATTTCTTCAATATTTACGCAGTCTTGGGTATTCTCTTACAGCAGCATAAAAAGACAAAGGCGGAGAAGATAACTAGCACTACAAAGAATCAAATCTTCTGACTCAAGGTAAACTTAGTTCAGTTCTGATGAACACCAGCAAACTATAAGACAAATTGATGTGCTGGGCATAGTGACACATGCAAGTAATCCCAGCATGCCCACGGCTGAGGCAAGAGATTCCTGTGAATCCAGGGCCAGCCTGGACTACATAGTGAGTTCAGATCCAGCCTAAACCACACAGTGAGACCCTGTCTCAAAAAACATAGAGCAAAATAGCAACAACAAAAAATTAAATCAAAGGAAAAGAAAGTGACACAAGTTGTTGAAGAGACAAGCACACAGGAAAAGCCAAGAAAGGAAAGAAAAAAGAAAGAAGACCCTGGAAGGTGCTCTATCATCAGTGTTCATCATGAAAAAGATATAATGTAAGATAAATATCCTGTATATGGATTTACAAGGTGGGTTTACAAGGGCCACCAGCAGAGGCGGGTGTGGAAGGGTACAGAAAGACTGTCTGTGCTGCAGATTCAAAGGAAAGCAGACTTTTCAACACCCACCCCTTGAATCAAGCAGAGCTTGGAGTGAAATATTTCCAGCCCTAGAGTAATACAAACTAACCCAGACTGATGTAATCCACAAAGCTATCTTTCAAAACTGATAGAGAAATAAGATATTTCCATGACAAAGAACAACTGAAGAAAATCGTGACCATCAAGCCAGCTCCTCAGAACGCTCTGAAGGAAGTATTGGGGAAAACAAAGATCCAAGCACAAGAACACCAAGAGTAGAAAGCCCACAGTTAGAGTGAGACTTTACACAGAGAGGAAAGACAGTGAACCAACAATGGCAAAACAATATGAGAATGGTCCAACAATATGTATCTGTTATAACTAGCAATGCAAAGAGCCTCAATTCACCAATCAAAAGAAACAAGCTGGTAAAATGAATCAAGAAGAAAGATCAAACAATATGCTGTATTCAAGAAACATATTTAACTTGAAAAGAAATTCATGAATTGAAAGTCAATGGATGGAAAACAATATTGCATGTGACAGGATCCCAGAAAAAAGCAGGGGTAATTATTCTGGTCACAAATAATGTGAACATCAAGCAAGGACTGATCAAAAGAGACATAAAGGGTCACTACGTACTTGTTAAGGAAGACTGCAGGGGGAGATAGCAATCAATCATAAATACATATGCATCAAATACTGGTGCACCCAATTACATAAAACAAATTTTAATGGACATGAAAAGTCAAATGAACACTAACACAATTGTAAAGGGAGACATTAATATCCCACTCTCACAATTAATTAGATCAACTAGACAAAAAAATCAACAAAGAAGTATCAGAATCAAAACAAACCTGTGAATAAATGGACTTTGCAGATGTCTACAGGGTGTTCTACCCTACAACATCAGAATACACATTCTTCTCATCTGCTCATGGGACATTCTCCAAAAGACCATGTATCAGCCCATAGAACACGCTTATGTAAAAGCAAAGACTTGAAACAATCCCAAGCATACAATCATAATGCAATGAAATTGGAAGTCAATAGCAAAAGAAACCACAAAAACTACACAAGCACATGGAAATTAACACCCTCCTGAACAACCAGTGGGTCACAAAAAACATTAAAGAAGAAATTAGACAATATCTACAGTTAAATGAAAATGCCATACAATATACCAGAACTTATGGAATGCAGTGAAAGCTGTCACGTGAGGGAAATTTGTGGAGGTAAATTCTCACAGCAAGAAAACAGAACAAGCTCAAATAAACAAGAACAAATCAAACCCAAAGCTCATATGAGGAAATTACAAAGATCATAGCAGAAATTAATGCAATTGAGATTCGTAAGAAATTTTTAAGAAATTGATTCTTACAAAGAATCAATGAGTTGAAGAGTTGATTCTTTGAAAGATTAAATAAAATTGATGACACTCCAGTCAACCTTATCAAAAAGAGGAAAGAAAAATAGTACATCCAAGTGATTAGTAATGAAAAGGGTGAATTCACAATGGATTCTGTGGAAATCCAGAAGATTGTCAATGCCTACTTCAAGAACCTGTACTCTAATAAGATGGAAAACACAGAAGAAATGGACAAATTCCCGGGCACATTCAAATTACCAATATTGAATCAAGAAGATATAAATATTCTAAATTACCCAATACCAGTCAATGAAATTGAGAGCATAATTAAAAACCTACCAACAAAGAAAAGCGCAAATCCTGATGGATTCATTGGTGAATTCTACAAGAAATTTAGAGAAGACCTAATGCCGTTAATGCTGACATTATTTAACAAATTTGAAAGAGAAGAAATAATTTCAACATCTCCTGAAAGTAAGTATTACTCTGATAACTAAGTCAGAAAAGGACCCAGTGAAAAAAGAAAACTACAGACCAGTCTCCCTAATATACATAGATACAAAAATCATTAATAAGATACTGTCACATCAAATGCAGCAAATCTCAAGAATATTATGCACCATGACCAAGTAGAATTCATCCCAGGGATGCAGGGATGGCTCAATATATGCAAATCAATAAACGTAATGCACTATATTAACATAGCAAAAGACAAAAATCACATGATCATCAAAGGAGATGCAGAAAAAGCATTTAAAAAGTCCAATACCCATTCATGATAAAAAATAAAAACCTACACAAAATTGGAATAGATGGTCTCTACCTCAATGTGATGAATACCACCTATGACAAACCGACAACTAACATCATGCTAAGTGGTAAAAAACTGAAAGTTTTACTTTAAAATCAGGGATAAGACAAAGATGTTTGCTATCAATACTCCTATTCAATATAGTTCTGAAAACATTAGCCAGAACAATTAGCCAAGAGAAAGAAATAAAAGGGATAAGGATAGGAAAGGAAGAAATTAAATTATTATTATTTGCAGATGACATGATACTCTACATAGAACATTCCAAAAATTCCACCAAGACTTTTAGATTGAATAACTAAATTGAGTAGTACAGCTGGAATCAAATTCAGCACTCAAAAATCAATAGAATTCCTGTACATAAGTAATAAACTCACATAGAAAAATTAGGGAAGCCACATCCTTCACAACAGCATAAAAAATGACATTATTGGGAATCAATCTAATAAAGGAAGTAGATGGTCTATGCATTGAAAATTACAGTACCCTGAAGAGATTGGAGAGGATATCAGGAAATGGAAAGATCTCCCTTGCTCATAGGGAATACCAACATTGTGAAAATGGTCCTACTCTCAAGATTGTTACACATATTTAATGCAATCCTAATCAAAATATCATTAGCATGCCTCACAGAACTGGAGAAAATATTCTTAAAATTCATTTGGGACCAGAAAAGACTTAGAATAGCACAAGTAATTCTGGACAACAAAGGCAAGTCAGGAAGCATCACAATCCTTGACCTGAACTGGTGCTGCAAAGCTGCTGTGATACATCAGCATGGTATTAGCGAAAAACAGACCTAGGAGCTGGTGGAACACAAGAGAAGGTACAGATGCAACTCCAAAACCACTCAGCCACCTTATCTTTGACAAAGGGGCCAAATGTTCACTGGAAGAAAGTCTCTTTAATAAAAGGTGCTGGAAAAATTGGCTTTTTATCTACTGAAGTCTAAAACTAGAACCATATCTATCATTATGCACTAAAGAAAGTCAAAATGGATCAAAGATCTAAATATTAAAACAGAAACATTAAACCTGCTGCAAGTGAAAATCGAGGTGTAGGGAGATACTGCATGAATAAAACTCAGACCACATGGGAAATACTACAAAAAAATCAACAAGTGCAATCTCATCTTATTAAAAAGCTTTGACACATCAAAATAAATTGCCAGCAGAGTGAAAAGACAGCACACAGAGTGGGGAAAATGTATAGCCAGCTGTCCCTCAGGCAAAGGACTTGTATCTAAAATGTGTAAAGAATTGAAAAACATCAGATATCCCAAATTCAAAGGCTCAATCCAAAAATGGGCATCTGAGATAAATGCACACTTCTCAGATGAAGAAATACAAAATAAATATATGAAAAAATGGTCAGCATCACTGGTCCTTTGAGAGATGCAAATTAAAACAACACTGAGATTCTATCTCACTCCAGAAAGGATGGCTGCTATCAAGAAATAAACCAATAACAAATGCTGGGGGACTGTGGGGAAAGAGGAACCTTCTCCACTGTCGGCAGGAGTGTAGACTGGTGCAAGCTAAAGAGTGAGGATTAGTGGTCTCATTCCACCTATGTATTTCCAGGAGAAATAAAATCATCACACCAAGCAATATATGTGCATCCACGTTTATAGAAGTACAAGCTAAATTTTGGAAACAACACAGATACCCATCAACTGAGGAATGGGAAAACAAAGTGTGTTCTTTATATGCATTGGAGCCCTGCTCATCCATAAAGTAAGATAAACTTGAGATGTTTATGGGTAAGTGAATGAACTCAAGACCATGCTCATAAGTGAAATAAATAAGAATCACATGTGTAAACATCACATTGTCTCCCTAATGTGAGGAACTGAAAAAGTAAATAAGATCCAAAACATAGAATAGATATTGTGAAATGGGAAGAAACTGTTTTGTTCAAAATGAAAGAGAAGCTGGGATGGGGTAAAGGAGAAAAGGAAAGAAAAAGGAAACCACATGTAACAAGAAGTTAAGATAGTTTTAATACTGGTTTCTCTCAGTTCATTGAAAAAGTTTGTGCTAATTTTGTTTTTTTATGCCTGTACTTGTACTCTCACTAACTGTTTTGAAAGTAGCAATGCACAATGTATTAACCATTGCTACTCTCATGTTACCTTATTTTGAAAGTTTGTTTTATTTTCTTTTTCCACTTCAAAATAAAATTTAAAAAACTCAGAGGCTTGAGCTCACTGCAGGGTCCGCGGGAGTCTGTATTAGGAAGCCGGAGGGTCTGAGCTGGAAGCCAAGAGACACAGGTCCAAAGATGCTGGCACCGGCGGGGGCGCCTCTGAAGAACCAGAACTGAGCCTCCTCCTTCTTTCCCGTTCATCCCCCCAGGCTGCACGCCTGTGGTCGGTGCTGCCCTCCCAGCCGGATCTTCCTTCTCCAGTGGGTCTCTCGCCCTTCCCAGAACTGTGCCAGGCCATCAGCTGTGTGCTGCTGGCTGGAACTGAGCAGTTCATATCACAGGTGCACTAGTTTCCTCGCAAAGCGAACCAGGACCACAGGTGCACTGGGACACAGACGGCCAGGTGGAGAGCACAGGCTCAGAGCAAAGAGAACAAGCGGTTCGCAGCAGGGTCGCACCTGCACTCGCTGGGTAAAGGAGGGTTTCCGTGAACTTTGCCAGAAGAGCAGGCCACGATTCTCAAGGCTTAAATTGAGATTTGCATCTAATTCTATACACAAGAATAGACTCCAAACAGACGGATAATCTACAAATAAAAAGCAAAACCCTACATCACATGCAGAAAATGCGGGTGCATGATTATTTAATTAGAGTGTAGGGAAAAGGACTGTTATCAGCTGATATTCAGAAGCAATAAAAGGCAAGACAGATATTGCTACAGACCAGTAAAAAGTTTGCATTGAAATATGTAAATCAGAGATAACTGACGAAATGGAAAAGAGAAGATTTGTTACTAATATCTGTTATGTAATGTACTATTTTAAAATTAGGATATTAAGTATCAAATCCAATAGAAAAATGTGAGGCCACACAACCAGATGGCTTATGTAATATAAGAGAGAAAAGTGAGTCAAACACATGAAAGATTTTCAAATTCTCTCATAATTAGAAAATGGAAGTTAAAAACAACTTTGGGATTCAATTTCTTACCAGGCTGGTCAAAATTTCTTGATTTTAAGTTGATTGTACCTGCATAAATGTATAGGGGCTGATCTAGTTTCTGAGTGCAGTGCAGGATAGTACAATCAACTTAGTTACCACACCCATCGCCTCAAGTGCTTAGGTTTTGGTGAACATATTTGAAATGTAAACCTCTGACAGCACCTGAGGGTGGTGGGATTGCAGGGTTCTGGACAGCGCTGGTCGCAGCACATCCTGGTGTCTGAGCTGAGGAGAGAAAGCTAGCGATGAACTGAAAACCACACATGCTCAGAGTACACTGCTGACCACCTGTCCGGAAGCCACCCCTCCCCAGCAGGAAGGCGTATGGGAATGCATTCAGACAGCAGTTCTTGAAACTGCAAAGCACACCCACCTACACAACAGTCCACAATCAATAAATAAATTCCAGTGCACTTGCAATGTTCAGTTGTTAAGAGGGAGGAAGATCTGCACAGGGTGATGGCTAAAGCTATCCATGTGACTGGTCTCCACACCTCACCATGCTGGGGCTGGGTGACTCCACAGGTCTGTGGAACACCTCTCCAGTCTGCCTGGGGATTTTCTCACCTGGGCTACTTAGCTGCTGATGATCTGGGTTCTGTGGTGACTTAGCAAATAGCTCACTCCTCACTCCACTGTAACTGCATGGAGGGGTCCTAAGATGACATAACTTTATCATTTGCACTGCATGTCTTATAACCCATGCCTTAACTTTGGCCAGAACATTCACTATTCACAGGGCAGAGGCAGACATTTTAGGAAGTTCAGCTGAGGGTATAATGAAGTAATAAGCAACATGCTACATTTAAAATTTCATTTTATTTATAACTTTCTTGACTGCAGTTTTAATATTAATGGTGTTTTTACTTTCTTTGCCCTGGAAAGGAAAACCATCCACAGGAAGCTTGCTAGCATCCATGTAAATTGAACCTACTATTTGCCCAGCCATATGAATTTTGTCAGTAAACTGAATTAAGTCCAAATTTTAGGATCTCCTCTACCACCATGTAGCAGAAAATAATGCTCACTATGTGCTTAATGCTTCTTCCTTATTGAGTTTCTAAACAGCAGGGATATGTGTTGTTCTTCACTGTGAACAAATTCTTGAAACTGGGTTCTTTGATACAACAGCTACAAACAGTAGCATCTTTGAACTGATAATTCCTTTTGTAGTCAAAGGATCAGAAATGTAGGCAGAGTTTTGCCAGTGAATTTTTTATTCTGTATCACCTGAGGACACCCTGAGGTGGTGGGGCTGTGTGGAGGGGTCCGCCAGTTCCCCACGTGCCTGCGGCACTGGGTGACAGGATGGGAACGTGACTGTCACTGTCAGTACTTCTCACACTCTCCTACTCTGCCGGGAGCCTCAGTATCGTGACTGAGGACCCTTGGTTGCTTTTCAGTGTCTCACATTCTGGGCCTAGACACTGACATGGTATTATGTAAAAATTACTGCTTTTGTCAAAACAGTATCATAACTCAGTGAGATTCAAGCAAAAGAGTCCTCAATTCCATTGTCAAAGGGCAGAATTTGGGGGGAAATGCAATCATCTTAACCTATTTATCACAGTGCATCATTTCTTTCACTGTCCTTGATGTCTACAGGCAAATCCAGTTAGAAAATTTTCATTAACTTTAGAGATAAACAAGATGTCATATGACTTTTTATAAGGAAGAAAATGTGCTGCATATTAGCGCAGCTCTTGAGGTTTCCAGGGGAAGGATGGTGAGAGGATGGGAAAATACTGAAAAGAGAAAAAAGCTTCCCTCAGGTGGAGCCCTCTCTCCTGAGGAGAGCAAAAGAACCGCTCAACCACCTTGGCACATGTATTTATACACTCAGGAGGAGGAGGTCAATTTCAACCCTTCTGCCTAGCAGCCTGTTTTCCTGGAGTGCCTGAACAACTTGCTTCTCAGCGCTGAACAGCTTGTTTACATGGCTCACCTTGGGTTCTCTGTGTTCTCAGGGCTGACCTTGCTTTAGCCACATGTGTGACTGGTCTCCAGCTTCAGTCATTCCCTACGTTCCCTTTTCTATGTTGTAGTTACAACAATCCACGTTCAGTTGAAGTTGGAGGAGTGTGTTTGGAGAACTTTGTAGAAGACATTTTCATTTTTGAAGCTTTTCATTTTGAGTGAACTTAGTCATTTAGGTTAAGGGGTTTTTAGTCCAACAGTTTTAAATCCCTGCATGACACAAATTACCCCTGTACAGTCCATTAATCCATAACAGTAGTCAGTTACCAGTGTAGCCGGCAATTGTCAGAGGGTGATTTGAGTTCTTTTATAACTAATATTACTATAGTAGCACTGTTTTACACATTTTGTGGTTAGATTGTGTTGGATGCTCATGACCAAATTAAAGTGAGACCTGTACTAATTACAATTAATCTCTTGTTGTCTATCAAGGTCAGTCAAGTCTCCTCAGGAATTGCCTTGGAACCACGCACAGCTCCACTTGTTACTCCTGTCAGTGTCAGCCATCTGGATGAGTCATGGCCATTGCTTGACTAAATTGCTCTCTATGAAATCTTAGGAGACATTTTTTCTCTTGGTCACTTTCCTTAGGTACAGTAAATATCGTTGATTACTTTCCTCTGTGGTACCACAAAATCCTTGGTCAGTAGACAGGGGACTCACTGAGTTATGGGATGTTGCAGCAGAGGTTCTTTTACGTCTTGGGTCCTCACTGACCTTGGAGGGCTGGAACCAAAATATTGGCTGTCCTCCTAACCCATCTATGTTTCTAATTTTTGATCTCCAAACAGTTTTTGAATATTCAGAAAAAGAGGTTAATCACATGACATTGTAATGAAGGCTGCAAACTTATTATTACTGCCTTACCTAAGTATCAAAAGCCTTGGAAGATAAAATAGAGCCATTACTTTCTAACAACCATGGATGTTCTAATATTTGAATCCCTATAGAATGTTAACAGTTACATATTTTATGTAGAAAATTAGAAATCAAAAGTTGTACATAATGTAGCAGGACAATCATAACACTTTTGTTAATGCATCTGAATTTTCATTTTGACATAAAATACCCCTTTTAGTCAATCATCCATATCTAATACATAAGACATTTTTCCCTAACTTATTGATCATTAGTGGGATGTACAGCTCATGAGATTTGTTAATGATAAAAGTCTGAATCTGAAAGAAAAGTCTCTCACCATAAACAATCCCCACATTGCATTTTGGAAGACCTGTACATCTGGAGAAATTAATACATTCAATACAGTAGAAAAACAATTACAATCAGTTTTCATAGCTATATGAAAATCTCTGTAGCAGAGCACCTTTAAATCAAATCCTGAAAGTCTGGAAAACTTGATCCTTCTAATGATGACCAACATAAACATATTATAATAATATATTTTTAATAACAATCATTGAGGTATCTCCTATAAGGTTATGGAATGTTGAGGCCTCCTATTAATGAACAAGAACTGGTTAAAGTTATTTCAGGAAGCTACTTTCTTATTCATCAATTGGAGTCTTGTCTAATAACCTTCCCCACCCTGAGGGATTTTTGTTTAATATCTTAACAGTTTTTTGATTACTTATGGAAACCCAAATACAACATTTAACACATTATTTTTAAACAGAGGCTCTAAAGTCACCACAAGCAGCAATATACATTCCATTTACACAACTAATTTTAGCATCATTTTGACAAGCTGGCAACCTGGTAGAAGCACAGCTTTTACATCTATAACTCAAATTAAATTATGACAAATGATTTAAAAATGCAAAATAAAAAAGAAAAGGAGAAAAATTGCTGAGCTCAAATAAAAAGCACCTGTTAACTTATTGGACAAATAAATAAGTATGCAGTGTAACAGACTAGACAGACAGATAAACATGTTACAAAAGCAGAGTGCGCACTAATATATTTTTGACCAAATTGAATTACAATAAGCTTCTACAACTGTAGACTTTGTAACTATAAATGGAGTGGTCAGATTTTGTTATAGGTCAGTTAGCAGAGCTCTCTCAAGAAGAATTTGGAAGAAACAAAGTCTGTTGTCTATAATCAACTATAGTTTTGTTTTTTGTCTTAAGAATACTGGTAAATTGTGTATCCTCTTCTTTCATGTAGTTTTCAGCTGTTATCTCTAAGCACTCTATCAACTATGAAGACCTTTGATTTCTGCTTTTGATTACCATACTTTGGGCATTCTGGATCAGTTTCTTCAATTGGCTCTAGGTTGGATCTGGCCCCATACTTATCTATCAGCTGTAGAGAAGTCTCTGAGGCATCACTGTCATAGGACTGAGCATCAGCTCGAAAGGTGGAATCAACTCTTTCTCCAGACCTAGGTCCATGATATAGCCAGCTAGCATGCTCTACTACCCAGACAGACCATTCAGCATTCTTTGGAAAATGCACACATATGCTTGACCCCGAATTTACACTGAGATAGGTCCCTTCCATTATCTATTATGAAGATCATTCCAAAGGACCCTTCCTAACTTTTTTCTTTTACCTAATTGAAGTGTCTTTCTTCTGCTGTAGTCCTGTTTCTAGTAGGATTTAAAACATTAATATTATATACTGCCATGTGAAGCCCATTATGAGGTTTAAACTTTGTAGGGAAGAATTCTCTCCTTTGTCTTTGTAATTGAATTTTGAGCATATGGTGAGCATGTTTAACAGTTTCCTGGACATGAAGGCTATAAGGAATTCTCATGATAGGGGAAATATGAAAAGTTTTACAAGACATTTGGAAAGCAGCACTTGCATCGGCTGGGCTATTGTCAGTCTTAAGAGCCCACAGGCAACCAAGCACACTAAAGACATCCAAGCAGTGACACGTTTAGCCCTTTGCCAGTGTGGGCAGGAGCAAAAATAAATCCTGAAAAAGTGTCCACTGAAACATGGATCCAGAGTAAAAAGCCAGATTCAGGAATGTGAATGACATCAATGTTCCAGAGATGATTGGGGTGAAACCCTTAGGGATTGACCCCCACAGGGAGTGAGGGAGGATGCATTATGCATGAGGAACATTGTTTAACAATTTGCTGAGCCTGTTCCCTGGTAAAATAGAGCTGTTTGCACAAGGCAGAAGCATTTTGACGGAAGGCGGCATGGGGAACAGAAGCCTGTTGAGTTGCATGTGAGACAGGAACAGTTCATGGCTGTGGCAGACGGCAAAAGCAGCAAGAGCAGAGGGAAAGATTAAGCCTCTTTCTTCCCCTACATTGCAAGCAAGCTACATGCCCAAGGGTGGGTGCAGCATGCTCACCATCTCCCTGCTCTCCTCCTGAGCGGTACAAGAATGTCTGCAAAGTGAGGCCCGTATCCCCACCAAGTCGTCCAGTCAAAGGTCTAAACTTCTCAAGTTGACACAATCAACCCTTCCAATCCACCCCTTGTCACCTTGGTAACCAAACACATTTTAAAAAATCAGTTTCCAGATACAAAGACATGCTTATTTTTATTATTTCACAGCTTGAACATCATAACACAGGTTTAACATCCTTACAATCCTATCACTGTTATACTACATTAGAGCCACAACATTTTACCACGCAGTTGAGACAAGCACCCTTGTTTCTCCCACCGCCCTTGTTGGTGTCCAGCTGCAGGCAGAGCTCTGTGGCCCCTCCCCGCTTGGGGGCCTGTGAGAAGCGGTGAGAGGAGCAGAAAGCAGCAGTTTGTTCCTGTTAAATAACCGTCTGAAAGTCTGCAGAGGTCCAGATAGATTTGGAGTTTTTTTGTTTTTTGTAGCCTTGCTCTAAGCTGCTTTTTTGCTTCCTCCCAACTATGTAAATTAATAATTTTTTCTTCTGGAAACAAACAAACTCAAGAAATTTAGCAAGCTGAATAGTGTCAGTGTATTGAACACTAAAAATTGACATAAGAAATCAAAAAAGACCTAAATAAGTACAGAATTGTGTTGATCATGAATTTGAAGCAAGTACCCCTGAAGTAAACAATAATTTTGAAACCCAGCAGAGTATGATAATTTGCACTACCAGATATTAAGACTTACTACAAAGCCCAAGTGAGACAGTGATATGCTGGAGCCAGCCTATTACTAGCTTGTGAAAGCCAAATGTTCAATGCTTAGAAGTTTTATAGGTTGTTTGTTGTTGTATTGGCTATTTGAAATTGTCTTTTGTAAGAGAATTTTTTAAGCAAAAATCAGAAAACTACAAATCAAGACTACGCTACGCCTCAGCCCCCTGGAGCCTGCCATGCCAAGAAGTGCCATGCCGTCTCAAGGAAGCTGTCCAAGCCACGGCACCCCTACCGCTTGGCAGGGCTGTGGCAGGCCCCACTGGAAGTTTTGTGCAGTAGGTTGGCCTTCCACATGAGTTTAAATTTACACTCATTTCCCAGGAGCACCCTTGTCTACACTTTGGACTGATAGAAGAAGGTTGTGTTGAAGGGGTAGATAGTGGCTGTGCTTCCCCCATGGATGCGGCAGAGCAGCTTTTAGGATAACACTCTCAGAACCTGCAGCTGAAACAAGTAACCATTGTTCCCTTTCTTCTGCACTGTGGATGAACAACCTGAGAGACAGCTGCTGCCAAGGCAGCCCCTGAACAGGAGGGGCCAATGTCTGCATGGATTTGGGTAAAGCCAGTGTAGCTCACTTTTCTGTGGACTCTTAGAGCCTTTTTACACCGTTTACTTGTATTTTCAAAGACCAATTGTTGAACAATTAACTTGATGAATGACTCTTTTATGAAAAGTATAAATCACAGCCTGTGACTGTTGGAGCTGTTGAAGCTGAGTACCTGTGCAGGACTGTGGCTTGGCTGGGACATAGTTAAACTGAGAATGAGGAGACACCTCAGGGGGCAAGACAGGCCACAGCTGAGGCCACCTGGAGACTTTCTGGGGTTAGTTTTCCTTAATTAGCATCATCTGTGGCTCTGAGGGGTCCTTGAACCCCTCCCAAGATCCTGTTCAGATTGCCTCCATTGTCCACTTAACCCCTTGCTTGTTCTGATTAAACATGGATTGCCCAGTGTCAGTCGGCCGCTGGCTATCAGAGTTATCAGCTCTGCCAAGGATCTCAGTCCTCCTGGAGCCCTAAAGATGACGCTGCTTGTCTCATTCCTTTGGACCTTTGCCGTGCACCTGTTTGAAGGATTGGGAATCTAGGCACAGACCTCAACATGTGATATAGGAAAATTTTCCTAAACTGAGAAGACAGGAATTCCTGCTTGTGACTGAGTTACCAGGGTGGCTATTGTTCTGTCTTCTTTTTCCTGCTTGGGACTTAGTTTTAACATGGTGCACTGAGCCCAATTCTTTGGGATCATTTTAACAAACTTACACACACTGAAACACTCCCTGATGCAAATACACAAAAATAAATACAGAAATCAGGAATATAACAAACAGTTCCATATACATTTGTGGTTCTTGAGAATTTGTTTGCCCCATATTTAACAATTGGTAAAATCAATACATCTCTTTCCTTTTGGTTTCTACTAATCCTGTTTCTCTTTCTAGTCTTAGTGAAGCTGTATCCATGGCCCAAGCTCAATGCCTGATGATGTCAGTATCCATATGCTCCTGCAATGAGTGTGGACCACCACCAGTGCACTTGTCCCCACTGCGCACACACAGTGAGCAGTGTGCCCTCACCCACTACTTCTTTTTACCCAGGTTCCTGTTCAGGCGAAAACTGCAGTGCGCCAGCATGACTCTCGGTGTTCCTTGGGGAGAAACAGCAAGAGGATGGAAAATAATGAAGAGACAAAGCTGAGGCCAGGTGGAGTCCTCTCTCCTGATGGGACAAAAGGAACTGCTCAACCACCCTAGCACATTTATTGATACTCGCAGGAGGAGGATGCCAGTGTCAACCCCGCTGCCTAGCAACATGTTTGCCTGGCTGGCCCGGGCCCCTGGCCTTCTCAGAGCTGTGACAGCTTGCTTACTTGGGTCACTTTGGGCTCTCTGTGCCCGCCAGGCTGGCCTTACTCTAGTATCACATGTGTGATTGATCTCTGGCGCCAGCCACTCCCTACAGAAATGTGGTTGAATTTAGATATGTTAAAAGTTCAAGTAATAGAATTTAAGAAATTAAATAAAGAAAATTAAACCTAAGACCTAGAAAAAGAATCCAGTTTCTTCGTTTCCTAGAGAAAGTGGCAAAATATATTACAGTTAATATGGCAGGAAATACCTTTTAGATGTTTTGAATATATAAAAGTGATGGAGAAATGAATGAAATAATTTCAGGACTAAAAGTTAACAGTACAGTGGAGGAGAAGTAAATGGGGAGCTAGAACCTCATTCAATAGAACAGAAAGTCAGGATATAAATAAAATCTGAACTAAAGAGTTTAAGAAATCATTTTATACACATAATTTTTAGAGATTTAGATGCAGCTAAATAAAAATTAAAACATACAAGAAGGTCTCAAAGTGCAGGAGAGTAGGAATAAGACAAGAGAAAAAGCTGGCATTTTTAATTTGTGTCTTTTGCTTCTTTTCATTTTGTAGATATTGTACATCACAGGGCACTTGGTCCAGCAAGTGGAATAAGGGAGGAAGCGGACAAGGAAGCCTGTGCTCTCCATGCTCCTGCAGTGCTCAGGCTCTGGACGTGGCAGCCTCTCGCCAGGTGTGCTGGAGGTCAGGAACCGGAGAAAGGCCGCCCTGTAAGCACTGGTGTGGGCACAGGCCAGCGGGAAGTGCCGCTCCCACGTAGCTTGGCCTGTCCTTTTTTTAAAATCCTCTATCCCAAAATACTAGAGCAAAATGTAGAAGAAGAAGACGACACATTGGGCTGGAGGAATCGCCTCCTTGGGAGGGTGTGCTAGAGTGGGGGCGCAAGGTCCAGGGCGGGCCCCTGGCAACATGAATACAATAAGCAGAGTTTCTGACTGGTTTTTATAAGAGCAGCAGGAGCTGTATTTAAGGATGGAAAGCTCGATACAGTTAAAGACTTAATAGCTATTCATCTTTAAGTGAAGTTAAATAGGCATCATTAAACGGGGTTCCAACATGTATTAGCGAAGAGTTCCACACCAGGTA
Source organism: Hydrochoerus hydrochaeris (assembly GCA_004027455.1). Lineage (NCBI taxonomy): Eukaryota > Metazoa > Chordata > Mammalia > Rodentia > Hydrochaeridae > Hydrochoerus > Hydrochoerus hydrochaeris. The sequence continues at coordinate 181,450 of PVLA01003370.1, forward strand.
CTCACAGAGGCCCTGAGTCAAGGGATGCTTAGGAGCGTAAATTACTTTCTCACTTTGCTGGTGTGTCACCTCCCTTACTTTGCTGTACGCAGTTAGGCGTCTGCTAAGATGGTCAGGTCTCCATAAGGACAGGTGTTGTGGATACTAAGAGCTCTCACTCACTCCTGTTGCAACTGCTCAAGTACTGACTTCGGAACCGCTTCTCAAGTGCATTTCATAGCTCCAGTTATTTCTGTTCCTATTTGTTATGCACAGATCTTTGCAAATTCTAGATCTCCAGGAGGTAGAGTTCTGCTAGCTACAGCTGCTCGTAAATACCAAGGAACATACAAGTCTGAATGCCTGCTGTTGTAGGAGGCCTTATATAAGATTCCCTGGCTCCTGGGGAAAGAGGACAGTCTCTAAATTGAGAAGTGGAGAACCAGGCCCCTCGGCACTCCGTGCAGCCACAAGACACTTCGAGGCTATTTGCACTATGATCTTCCTTGGGTTGGGGTTATAACAATTATTATTTTATTTTTTTAGTCTTGTAGGTAAAATGTTCAAGCAGGTACCTATGACCTCACAGCATTTTTTTCCCAAAGATTCAGGAATATCTGAAGGTAACAGTCATTTTAAAAATAAGGAATAGCTTTCCCAAAAGCTATTTAAATAAATTAAGCAAAAAGAAACACAAACTGTTGTAGTCAGGGATTACAAAGGAATAAATTTAATACAGGATATATAATTTATCAGATTATTTGTTAATATTCACCCCAAAAGTCAAATGCAGAAGAGTGAAAGACACAAAGAATCCAGCTGAGGACCTGAATCCCACAGCAATGCCCTTCATGGATCCCGCTGGAGGCCTAGTGCTGTGACAATGTCTCATGTACCAAGGACCTGCACTGGGAGGGCCCAAAGGCCAGTGGTGGAAGCTAGAAGGTCTGTGCCAGCAGGATGAAGGAACTGTGCCAGCAGGCTGAGGGGTCTGCACTGGATCCAGAAGGCAGCACTGCAGGTAAAGACCAGAACCCCTGCCAAGGAGACAGTCTTCCTTAGCGACAGTGAGGCCCCCAGCTCCTCAGTCTGTGCAAATAGCCGTGTTTGACCAGCTTCTCTGGACAGTCAACCAACGGCACCACCTTTTCCCTCGTTCTCCTTTCATGCTGTGGGCAGCCGTGCTCAGGTGGGGTGCTGCACCCCCAGCACCTCGCTGCCTCGGTGCCGCTGACCGTTAGCTCATCCACCGCACCGATGTTGCTCTGGTGATGTTTCCTTTGTTCTGTTATCTATATTACCTTGTCGATTTTTTTGTTTACAAAGCCTGATGGTTAAATTTTCTAATGACTCGTATTCATCCCATTGGTCATTACATTAAAACAAACAAATATTATACAAAAAATTCACTCATTAGAAAATAAGTATTTTGAGCTGCTACATGTATTTAAACTGGCCACCACCATGGTTTTTGAAAATTTCATAGTTTGGGGGAGACAGAGACACTCAATTAACTTTTATTACAATGTGATATACTGTCATAGAAATATAGTAAATCACACAGTTATCGGGAGGAGGAAAAACCACAGAGCTTCTGCGCAGGTATGGGAAGCAGCAAGGTAGGACTGTTTTAATGGTTCTAAAGTATCTATGAACTGAGCGAAAATGTAAATTATTTTTGTTAACTCAAAAAAGAAAAATTTTTTGTGTCTTTTAGACAGCCTTTCGCTATGCAGTTCAGTCTCGCCTTGAATTCACTATGTAGCCCAGACTGGTCTGGAACTCACAGTGCTCCTCCTGCCTCAGCCTCCCGAGGGATGGGGTTACAGGTGTGCACCACCACGCCCAACTGGATTTTGTTTTTCAATCCATTCTGCCACTCTGAATTTTTAAAAAATGTTTCAAAAAGATTTTTAAAAAGACCCGCTACTCCAATTTGAGAGATAAAGTGCCGGTGAGTGTGTAAAAGCGGAATCGGCTCCAAAGCCAGTGCCAAGGGCGACCCGCCGTGGCCAAGGGAGAGGCCACTCGCGGCCGCCCACGGCCGCACTCAGGGGCCGGATGAGGGTGCGCAGCACACAGCTGCAGCGCAGCGCGGGGTCCTGGGAAAGCCCGACTGCGGCCGGCAGCACCCCGGCCCCGGCCTGGGGTCCCCACCTCGCGCAGGCCCGGGCCACGCTCCGCTGCACTCCGCCCCCACACGCGCGCTGCAGCGAGGCCGGGGACCCCAGTGGAGCCCGACTCCTCCCCGGCTCCTGGGCGATGCCGGTGTCCACGCCCCACGTCCTGACCGCGGGAGACCCGGAGACGGAGGGGCCTCCGCCGGGTGGTCGTTAGCTGAGGCCGCGACCTCAGCTGACCTGAGGTCAGAGAGAGCGGAAACATACGCGCCGGAGAAGCAAGTAGCTCAGGAGGAACAAGGAGGCCATCCCGCGGGGGAGGGGCTGGGAGGGGCGGGGGCGCTTAGGGAGCAGCCGGGGGAGCAGCAAGGACTCCACGGGGAGCCCCGGCTGGGGCAGCTGGACCTGGGCAGCGGGCTGTGGGGACGCGGCGATGCGCGCAGCGCGGCCTCCGGAGCGCAGAGCTTCTCCCGCTGCGCTTGGCTCTCTCCAGACTGCGCGGTGCAAACCCTCCTGCTGGGGTGCAGGATGTCGGGGTGTCTGATGCCCCGCGTGAGGGTGTGGGGAGCCTGAAGCGGGAGGGGGGGCAAGCGCAGAGGGTCCAAGCCCTGCACCCGCCGCCCCTCCGGAAAGCTCCAGGCGCTCCGGTTTCTCGGACGCATGGAGGGCTGCGATGTGCTCTCCGTGACACTCTGTGTGCCAAGAAAACAAGGAAACGCCTGCTTTTCCAAGGTGTGCCCCAGTCTTTTTAAAAGTAAAGATTTATGTTTTATTGGATCTGAACATGCTCGTTAGAACATGCTTGTATGAGGCACAGGACAAAGGTGACGGCACATTTCATTGTCTTGGGACTGAATGGAAAGCTCGGCAGTCACCGGCACTGCCGGAGTGCGGGCCTGACAGTGGAGTAAGAAGTGTGACTGACACACCCCTTCTCCTCAGCCTCCCTTGTGTTTGAAACTTTTGGAGCTGCTGGGTGAACCATTCGTATTGTAAGAAATTGCAGAATCAAATTTATAAGAAATGTCCGTTTTCACTTTCTAAACGAAAAGCTTTCCTGCAGGACTTCTCCACCTTTTAAGCTGCCAGCCTCAGTAGTTATGTCTCATCACGTTTATCAACAGGAACACAGAGGCCTTGCCTGCTCTGCTTACGTTCCACACATTCTTCCACGTTTCTCTAAACATGTTAAAGTTCAAACAAAGCGATTGTGGGCTGAACAAGATCAGTAGGCCAGACAAAGCTACTAAATTCAATAAGTACCTATAGTCTGGGTCAAGTACTATGTTTATAACTGTGAAAGGATAAATCTGTAATCCAGCCAGTCCAGCCGAGGTGGGAATGCTTAGAACAGCGAGGGCTGTGTCAGCCTGAGTCAGAGCTCTGTCCGGGTCCGTAGCCTGGCAGTAAGGGCTCTGCCCGCCTGTGCGGCACCCAAGCTCAGTGCCGCGGTCTGGCTGGCAGGGAGGCTGCCGGGTGCCTCTCACCCTTATATGCGGAGTCGCCTGCAGTCTCTCCTCTTCCTTAGCTTCGGTTCCCTGGTGAGAGGCTCTGTGTGACACATACACTTCCCTTCTTGCCTTGAAGCTTTTTCCCTGTTAACCCACTTCTTAGATCTGCACTGCCTGTTTCATTAAACTGCTTGTCTGTCATTGTTAGGTTACACTGAATCGAGTACTGTGGGGTTTTGGCAAGATTTAGCCCAAATCATAAAATTTGAGTTGCCTCATGTCATGGTTCTCTGACACCATTTCCGTTTATTTTGGCCAGAGCCGACCAGTCTGTTTGATGATAACCCCTTGGAAACACAATGGTCTCACTAAATGCTCTGCACACAAGGAGAGCCGGGGACCACACAGAGGACCTTCAGAGGGCGCATGCAGGAGGACACTTCGGGTGACACTCCACACCGAGAGGTCACCTGCTAGCAATGCTGACAGAGTCATGGAGTGACGCCTCGTGCACCACGCTTGGAAGGATCCTCGTCAGGCTGGGGAGGGCCCTTCATCCAACAGAACAGCAGGTTTGCTGCAGCAAAAAGACCTGGATTCACCTGGAATGGGGCCCAATTACTTGAAATCTTTGAATGTTATTTTAAGAAGTTTATATTTCTTGTACTACCTTTTTGAACCAGGAATAGAACTCAGGACTTCATGCTTGCCAGGCAGGCACTGTGCCACCCAGTCTCCTCGATTTCTTGTTTAAAATGATGGAGAACTAAGGTTATCATATAAAAGAATATAATTATTGAGAACTTGTGTTAAGAAATACTTAACCACTGTACTGAGATTACATAAATAGTCCCAAAGTTAAAATGTTGTCAGAGTAATCTACTTGAAAAATATTGCTATGATCCTAAATAAAATCAAAAGAGCAGACACAGTAAATAATTAGTACATAAAATGCACCAGGTTTGATTGGATTGGAAATGAAGAAGCCATGAGCGATGACTCCTGCATTAATTTTGAGTTTATGACTTAGTTGGCTGGATAGAGACCTAGGTTAGGAATAGACGTGGGAGGAGGGGCGGGGTTTCAGCTTGGTAAAGGTGGGCTGTCCACTCGGAAGTGGTTAGCCATTTTATAAGCAGCTTTTTCTATAGGGAAGCTTTCCTGTAAAAATGCTGCTTTGGGAATTGCCATGCATTGATATCCCATAGTCCTACAAGACAGGCTTTAAGCATACCCTGGATAATTTTTGAGTAGACAGTAATAATCGTATACATAGTCACAGTCCAGATAAAATCACAGTCCTCTGCCTACGTCAACTCAAATCCAGGCGTGTCCCATATCTACATATAGAGCCTACATCTCACCCACACATCAAAATTCACACCTCGCAGTACCAAGAGTTATGTAAAACCCAGAGCCAATAGCAAATTTTGCTCTTAAAATTTCTTTTCAGGAAAAAAATGGGTCAAAGTGGTTAGGATCTCAACTTTGCAAAATACTAAGCTGTCGAAGACCAGAGAGGCACGATTTCAATTGAAAGATGCCCAGAGTCATAGGACTTTAATAAATGATCCCAATTCCACCAAGAAGAACTATTTTATGAACTAATAAGTGACTTTTAATTTCCTATGTGAAATGAAGTAACAGATTATTTCAATTCTGATATCTCTTCCCACCACTAAATTTCAAAATTAAATTAGAAATTTATTTGCATAATTTATTTTTCATTCTATGAGTAATCCTGTTGATGTATATTTCCAAGAAGTTGTATATATTTCTTTATACAGTAGATTTATATGCAAAACATTATACCCTTGTGCAGAAATCTGGTAAGACCTACCACATTTGGTAAAATCTACCAAATAATCACTTCATACTATTTTTGAGTTAGTCTCCATTTTATAGTGACGTGTTAGGGATAGGCATGCCTATTAATTATATTCTCAATCAGGTCAGAGACGGCAGCTTCAACTTAAAGGGTAGAAACTATCTGTTCATTTAAACTACAAATAAGTTGCAAGTTGTATGAGAATATTTTTATAAGTACACCTGTGAGCTCTCTGCACTTTAAATTCATGCACTATTCATATCATAGGTGCGTGGATTCAGAGCTTATTTGACCTTAAAACTAACAGCATGAATTAAACTCTGTAAATACTGTAACAAACTAGATAAGTGATACTCCATTCCATGAAACCCACCACTGGTTTCATTCAACAGCATCGTAGTTGTATGATTTTTATTTTACCTGCATTGCTCACTTGCACCCATAGACAGGCTTAATTCTGAATCATCTGTTGGAAAAATAAACTTCACAACTTCAAAAAAGGTTAAATGATCTTAGTATCCCACATCTGTTCAACTAAGATCAAATGCTTTACAAATACTTCTTACTTTATTTTTATGGAGTATGTGCTTGTAACCCTCTCAGCACTGTAGAAGTAAAAGGTCTGATGCACCTCAAAATACGAGTCCGTGAAATCATTCCTTACCATCAGCCGGTCTCACAGATGGAGATCAGTTAGAAGCCAGCACCTCCCTGTTGCTTCAAAACATTTCTCTCTTGGGACAGTTTTTCTTGTTGGTTGGTTTGCATCTTTGCTTTTTCTTTTTTTCGTCCTTTGTCTGAAGTTCACTCTTTCTGAGGTAAATATATGAACAATGAACATTGATTTTTCTTTTATTCCACTATCCTCCTACTACACCTATGCCCTATTTTTACAATCTAGTATTTTATCTTTTGACTTCTCCTCTTCATGTCAAGATTGTTTTCAAGAAAAACATTCAATTAGTAATTCTACCTTACTGCCAAATTAATTCATGTTCTTGCCAAAAGTGGAGTCACCTCTGCTCTTCCCTCATCTTGCAACAAACAGACTGCCATAAAAAATGTTTCTAGGCATGACAAAGCCCTCCGACCTCCAGCGCATTTTGGGAGATAGAAGAAAAGGTCCTTCCAGATAGCTGCTGAGTGAGTCACTGACCACCTCTTCTTCCTAAGTGTGAGCGGAAAAGCAGTCGGGACATAGGAGAGCACAGACGGCCAGAGGCAGGGAGGCACAGAGCAAAGCTCCACCATCCTCGAGCCAAAGTAGACTCCTGTTATCACCCTCAATGAATTCTGGCCTCTAATTCAGTTAAACTGCTTTGCTTAAAAAGAGTGTCCAGGCTTACCAGATAGTGTTAATGTGACCCATTGCTGTAAACTGATTCTGTTCAATCAATTTATTACACGTTGGGGACTCACGAAAAGTATCCAAGGCCTTGTGTGGAGCGCAGGCTCAGTTCAGCTCACTTGGAGTATTCTCGGTAAGCTGCAATTTTGCTCTCCGCATGAGTCTACTCCCCCTGGGAAAGAATGGAGTTATCTAGGCTGGCTGCGCTTCGGTGACTGAAATTGACTCAGGAGAACACTACCCTAGGTAATGTGCTGAGAATTTAGTTCATTTCCACTGAGAATCATATCCAGTAATTCTGGAAAACCGTATTAGCCAGACAGACTATAACTAATGTTATCATTCAGTTCAGGAGAGAAGTGTGCGTGTGCTGTATTCTTTATTGTGATAACTATTAATAGGCAGCCAGACAGCTTTATTTTCCTAAAAGAACTATTATTATTGAAAATTTTACATGTGTATGTATGAAATATATAATTTTGGCAATCATAAAATACGAGAGTGAATTCTTAAATACATTCTCCATTGAGTGGTTTTAAAAATTGTTTCACTTATGACTCCGAGAACCTGCCTTTCCTCAGTAATACTCCCAGGAATCAAGACACAAAGAAAACATGGCAAATAACCCTAACAAAATGTGAATTGCCTTAACGACTGTTTACAATTACACAATATCAAGAAGTAGCACATATATGATTAGAAATCATTCCAAAGGATTAAGAAGAAACCTGAATTTATTTCCAGCATGACAATTTTTGTATTTTACTTTGCATATTTCATTCCCCTGAACTTCAATCAGTAGGGTAAAGCATCCAAATTTAAATGAGGAAACATATCTGACCCTGGCAGAAGCAGTGTGTGAGAGAAGCTCATGCTGCCAGCGGACAGTGATGGCACCTCGAGTGTCTCCAGTCACTGTCTGTCCCAGTCACAGAGACCGCATCTGCGCTTGGCAACAGTCACTGTTACAAGACAGAAACAGAACAATATCTCAGTTAAACCACTCCATTAAATTTTCCCTAACAAGTGGAAAGTAGTTAAAACTTGGTGAGTATTTAAATTGTTAGCAGAACACATGCAACTTTAAAAGATTTGTAATTTAAAAGCAGCAAAGGTAACTGACCAGCAGCTAAAACAAAACATTTTATTCTTCAAGTTAAAGTAGTATAACGAGAGATAATTGTCTTAATTCAAATTATCAATCTTCACAGTCTGGAAGAGGAAAGAATCCCAAAACTCATCAATTCCAAACCATGAAGTTTGTATTGTTTTAAGCAAAATTTTATTTGTTTGTCTATATGTGTGTAGTTTCATAATTTTGAAGACTATTTGACTTCATAACTCTGCACTGATTGTTTAGTAAGTTCCCAGCCAATAAAACTTTAAGGCGAGTTACCCTCCCTCAACACTATTAGAAATAAAAATAAGAATTTAAATTTAATGATAGAAATCATTACACATCCAAATTAATTGTAAAATACAAGGACTCATTTTTCTGTTAGAATGAACATATTGTAACATTATTCAATAAGGGGAAGTGATGTGATTTCTTGTCAGAGGTGTCAATGCAAAGTGGATTAGAACTTTATATGATGTCATATTTCTATGTCACAAGAAATTATAAAAGTTTGATTTGGCAATGAGTCTTTAAACAGGGAAAGAAGTGGTGTGTGTGTGTGTGTGTGTGTATGTGCACACGTGTATGTGCACGTGCACAAAGTAAAATTCACTTAATTGCCAATATTTTGAGATGCTAAGAAACATCTGCTTTCACAGCCTGAAATATCTTCCTCTTGGGAGTAAAGTACCAAAGAAAATTATGAAAAAACACTTTTCTGCCTTGAAAGCATTGTTATTTTCAGCTATATCATTTCTTGGACACTTTGCCTCTTTCTCTCTCTCTGTTAGTTTGCTTTGTTGTGACAAAATCTTATAAACTGGGCAGCTTATATACATCAGAAATTTACTTTTCATAATTGTGGCTCCTCAGAAACTCAAGACTGGAGATACTGTAGGTTTGGTTCTGGTGAGAGCCCACCTGGGTGGCAGGCAGTGATTTGTTGCTGTGCTTGCACATTAAAAGCAGCTGGAGTTTCCTGGGATCTCGTCTATAAGGACACCAATCCTGTGCAACCCACATGCCCCAGACCCTCCCAAGAGCCCACTTCCTAGCACCCTGGCCCCAAAGTGAGGATCCAATATAACACATGCAGAGCATTGCAGTTTGATAAGACTCCTGATGAAGGACTCAGTATAATTTACATCTTGATGCAAGTTCCTTGGATTTGGAAGAATTGCACCTCAAATCCTTTGGTATTATATATGCACAACCCTTAACATTAAGGTTAATAGATTTTCTAGTTTTAACTCAAGACCACAAATGTCAGGGAGATAAACTACTACATCTCTTCACTGTTACATTTCTATTTTGTTATATGATAAAAATATTAACAGTAGCGTGATTTCCTTCATTCTAATAGATTATAAAAGCTGTGATTTCATTTTCTCAGTAAATGTGGAAGATAGATTGTATAGTTCTTTTATCACTATTTGAGTCATAATGAAATTGTAGATTTGTCATTCAGAGCGCACTCTCGTGTGTACGGGCAGCAAGGGAGGGACACACAGTGGACCGTGTTCAAGGATCGTTCGCAGGTGATGAGGCTTGGTGTAAGCGTGAGATCGAAGAAATGTATCTCTGTCTCCTTACAAGGTCAGGGGTGGTTCTGAAAAGTGATGCCCAGGACAAATCTTGACTTTTTGCAAAGTAGAAACAGCTTGCAGTATGTATCCCTGAGGCAACAGGAAACAGTAAGTGGTTCTCAGGCTGGATGTGAGCCTTCAAGGCTAGAGATGAAGGGCTTTGAGACAGGGCTTGTGGACGGCCACGTGAGTGTGACACGAAGCCCAGTGATCTGTGATTCAGTTGTTAACACCTTGAAGAGCCTCTCATTGGAAGAGCACTGAAGAGCCCTGAAGACGCCCAGACAGCAATGCTCTCCCTAGTGAAACTGCTCTTAGCTCCTGCCCAGGCAGAGGCTCCACAAGTGCTCGCTGCTTGGACTCTCCTTCTCCAAGTTTGCTTTGGTTGCCATCACTGACAAACATCAAAACTTTTATGAACAGAAGTCACCACTGAGCATCTATCTGAGCATCGTTTTTTATGGGGGTCAATCAGCCAGTTAGTAGTTAACCATTATCTCAGATACTTTACAGTCCGGAGAAGCAATGATTATTATTGACTGATAAGACTGACAGGTTCCAGGTACTTAGAGGTCAGAGTAGAGCCACACCTTAGGTGTCTCAGCTACTTTTCTATCATTGCTGAGACAAAATAACCAACCCCTAAAGTTAACGGGGGAAGGGTTTGTTTAGCTCACAGTGTGTAGAGGTTTCAGTCCATAGCTGGCTGGGTCAATGCAGGGTGCTGTGGCAGAAGAGAACCAGCTCATGGTGGCAGAAGATGGCAAAAGCAAGCAAAGGAGAGAGAAACCCTCTTCCTGTCCCTTATATTGTACCCAGGATATCGAGATTAGGCTGATGCCAATCCAATCAGAGGGCTGATTTAGTAATCACTCATCCTTAACCCCAGCACTGCACCATGAGTCAATCCCAGACTCTGGATTCAGCCACTTCCGAGAAAGCCCCACCCACGATCCCGTGAGATTTTGGGGGGCACCTAGACACAGCTGTGACACTAGGCTGCTCACACCTTTGATCCAGCAGGACCTGATGCCAAATAGCACCGCCTTTGGCCAAGGAAGCCCTGCTGGGACAATGGTGAAGCAGTTCTGATAGCAGAGTCCAGTAACTGGGTCAAGCTGCACAATGGCCCACTCCTCGCTTGTGTGCCCCTGGCACCTGGGGGAGACCATTCTCTGCTGTGAACCCCATTATACCACGTTTATCATCATCACTAATACACTTAGGATGCCATGGCTTCTGTCCCACATGTGAAAACCAAGTTATGTCCAGAGATGGCTGAATGGCTTCCTGATAGTAGACGGACAATGTCTCCCCTCTCTGTTATTTCTGAACTGATGGCATGACCTTCTAAGGAGAGAGTTGCATGGAATGTTTGGAGTTAATAACCCTGTGAAGGGCTGGGCATGGTGGTGCATGCCTGTAATTCCTGTACTCTGGAGGCTGAGGCAGGAGGATTGTTGTGAGTTCCAGACCAGCCTGGGCTACAAAGTGAATTCAAAGCCAAGACTGAACTGCATAGCGAGCCCCTGTCTAAAAACAAACAAACACACAAATAAATAAACAAAAAACTCTGTGGCGGTGGACTACTATCCTGCAGATTGTGTATGTAGTCACACATACATAAAATCATTGAGCCTTGTATGATGCTGTATCCCTGGTCAGTAGGCTATTAGGGCTTTGGGCCCAGGAGCTAATGAGCGATGGTGGGAGTGGGAGTGGCCCACCTGAGCACGTTTCAGCTCCAGGCCATGGGTCTATTCTGGCTCCTACAGTGAAAGCGGTTCCTTTACAGAGTGCAGCATGAGTTCCAGTGAACCAGGAGGGGGAGCCAGGACGGGGGCTGCAGTCCTCACACAGGGACCGGAGGGAGGGAGCAGTACTGTCCTGAGGGCAGCCCTGAGTGTCTCTGGCCCCAGTGAGGTGGCAGAAAGGTGACTGCAGGGCAGCGTGGTGAGCAGAGCCCAAGTCCCCCGGTGGGGAGAGAGGGTCATTCTGTACACAGAGCTGGCTGCACCAGTGGCTGTGCTTGCCACAGTGAGAATGGGGTGCAGTGTGCACTGGTCAGGAAGTAGGTGACGAATGTCGCTGTGTCCTGGACAGGGCAGTCTGGGTTGTGCCCCACTGAATTGTCCTCTTAGCTATTTATCCAAAGATTCTGAGTGAGCTGTTCACAGGTCAGACAAGGCTCCTGTGTGTAGCAGGTGGCCCCGGGAGGCTGGGGAGGCCAGCGGGGACTCATGTGTCATGCAGAACAGCTTCTCTGCCCAGCCCCACACACTCCAGATCCGTGGCCCTGGGCATCCCATGCCCTTCTGGGCAGTGCCACTTCCCCCAGAGAGCCGTGTCCCCAGGCTTCTCACTCTAGCTAGAGGCAGCGGGTATCTGGAATTCATAAGTGTGGGGTAAAACCTGACCTCTTTCCTGCACTGGGACAAATTTCAAGGGTCATCTCAGCTAGGGGACTTATGACCAGCTGACTCCTCTCCCCAGGGCAGCAAAACCAGCGCCCTTTCCTGCTCAGACCCCCATCCCCGCTGGAGTTTTTGTCATGTTCAGGCACCTCCTGTGTGGCAGCTTCTCCCTCGGGACAGTTACCCAGGTGTGGCCACTGCAAAGCACCCTCTGAAGGCACTGGCCAGTGCCTCCCTAGGGGAAAGGGGCTGTGTCTGACTGAAAGTTTGAAGTTGGGCATAGGTGTTCAAACCAAGTTAAGAGATCACAGATAAACTTACAATTTCTTCTATAAAATTTTTAAAATGTAGCTTTATAATTTGACAAGTATAGTTATCAGTCCTACACACTTAAATATATATGCAGTTATATCCTTTATAGCACTTCCTATTTCCTCTCTTTTTCACAATACCAATTACACATTTTTAAAAATTTTATTTAAAGAGAAAAAAAAAGCAAAACAAAAAAATGGTAGAAACAATACAGAATTCTAAAAGAAAAAAAGAGAGAAAACAAAAAACCAAAAACACTGAGAAACCGCTACGTGAAAATTACATAATGTCATCCCGGATACAGTTGTTCAAGTTACAAAACCAAAGGACATTCAAACAGTGAGACTGCAAACAGTTCTCAAAGATCCAACAAAGATTCAGCAATATGGTCATCTATTTTACACACTCAAACATACATGCAGTTGTATCCCTTAGAGCCCTTTCTTTTCCTCTCTTTTTTACAATAGCAATTACACATTTTGGTTTTATTACTCTTATAGTACTTATTACTTTTTACACTAGAGACACAATGTGATATTTATAAATATGATTCTTATTTCTTTCACTAATGAGGATAGTCTCAAGTTGTCTCCATTTATCTATGAAGGCCTCAAGATCATCCTTTCTTATAGCTGAGTAATATTCCATTGTATAAAAATAACACACCTTTTTCATCCACTTTGCAGTTGATGGGCTTCTTGGTTGTTTCCAGGATTTAGCTATCACAAATTGTGCTGCTGTGAACATGGGTGCACATATATCACTGTGATATGAAATTTTAAGTTCTTTTGGGAAAATACCCAGGAGGGAGATAGCTGGATTGAATGGGGCTTCCAATCCTAGTCTTCTGAGGATTTTCCATATGGATTTCCATAGTGGTTGTACCAGTCTACATTCCCACCAACAGTGGAGCAGTGTTCCTTTTTCCCCGCAGCCTTGCCAACATTTGTTATCAGTTGATTTCTTGATGGCAGCTATTCTTTCTGGAGTGAGGTGAAATCTCCCTGTTGTTTTAATTTGCATTTCTCGAATGACCAGTGATGGTAAACATTTCTTCATGTATTTATTTGCCATTTGTATGTTCATCTGAGAACTGTGTGTTTGTCTCAGATGCCCATCTTTGGAGAGGGTCTTTGAATTTGGGGGGCTTGATTTTTTTTTTTAATTTGTATATGTTCTGGATGGATATAAGTCCTTTGAGGGGTTGCTGGCTAAAATTATTTCCCACTCTATGGGTTTTCTTTTCATTCTGTTTGTGATTTCTTTTGAAATGCAGAAACTTTTCAATAATATGAGATCCCCAGTGCAGTTTGTGTTTTGTTCATGAATTCTCTGCCTACCCCTATGTCTCCAAGACTTCTACTTACCTTGTCTTCCCATAGATTTAGTGGAAAAAGTTTTATTATAAAAGATTTAAGTCAAAGTTTGAAGTGTGTTTTTTCCCTTCTAAGCTCTATGGTTGAAATTATTTTAAGAGAATGAGTTTTGAAGCCTCTGTTTACAATAAACCTCGAATGACTAGACAGATGTGGATGACTGAGCTTGGTGCTAGGATTTTTAAATTGTTTTAATAAACTTAGTTTTCCCAGCAGAGATTGGCTTGAGTGGTTTTGGAGGTCTTTGTAATCTTTATAAGACAACACTGTATTTCTACACACAACTAATATGTGGAATACACCTGTCATATTGACATTTCTCAAGTTAATTTCAATAATTCTTTGTTCAATCCAAATTACAATTATATCTGAACTACTTTAGAAGTTTCTAAAAGTGTATTCACAGTCTAAAACAAAAGAAATTTAAATAGGATTAAACACACATTCAAAGAAGTAACTGAGCATAGCAGAACTCAGTCCATTATCTGCAGCAGGAAGGATATTTCATTTCATACATCATTTAGAGGCTAATTTACCACGTGATTCTATAAATGTAGTTGCTCTTAAAATGTTAATGGAACAAAGAAAAAGTACATCTGCTTTCAAAAGTGTCAATGCCAAGTTGCACAAAACTGGTCCTTCCAGGCTGCCTGCAGCAGATTCACATCTGACTGGGCTAAAATCTCCATTTGAAAGCTCAGAAATGGGGTAACACAAAAACCAAAACAAACAAACAAAAAAACGAGAGACTGTGTTTCCAAGGGGTGAATTTATCTCCATTTCATTGGAAGACAGTGTCCCACATCTAGCAGTTCTTAATTGTGCACTGAGGGCAATGGTCATTTCTCACCAGCATTTTACCTGCAGTTACTTTGCTTCTGGTACAAATTTGAAGATGAGGTAAATAAGAAAAAAAAGTGTTCAGATACCCTGGCATGAAAAGTCAATGTCAAATGCTGTTTACAAGCCAGAAATTGCAAATTGTATGAGAGATATTAGAAAGAAATCATGAAGTCCATAAACCACTTCTCACAGTATTAGGTAACTACCTACATAAAAGCCCATCTTTTTCAAAGGTATCTGCGTCTATGTCACCAACAAGAACTCTTACCACTGACCAGGGCTTTCAGACCCTCATGTGACAGAAAAGAAATAAACATTGCTTTGTAATGACAATATTTCAAAATAGGAAATTAAATAAAACTATTGAAATACTAAAGTTACAGAAAAAAGAAACTGAAAATGCTAAATGGAGAAACTTTTAGGTAACTTTCTAAGTAGTCTAAAATTGTAATTCACTGAATCTTCGCCAAATTATGTGATTAACGGAAAGCATTTGATAAATGAAGGTAATTTGTAAGCACCAAGATTAAGCTAACACACCGGGTGAAATCCCTGAAATCCCCTTAGTTTGGAAGCAGTGGTCGGGCAGGATTCAGAGCAAGGACCCCACCGTCGCGCGTGCCTGTTCCCCTTTTAAAGCAGGTAAAAGGTGGCGCTGGGCACCGCAGTGCCAGAATCCCCCCAGAGCAGCGGAGACCCTTCCCTGGAGAGCTGGGCGCCCAGGTCCCGACTGTGCCGGCTGCAGGTCTGGGTCTGCAGCCCGCGCCCCGGACACTTGGGTCACGGCCAGCGCCTGTCCTCAGCCAGGCTGCGCTGCCGGGACTCACCTGCACTGTGACTTAGTAAGGCAAGGTAACCGGCTGTCCCTGGAGAGACACAGATCAGGTGACAGGATGGGAGCGATTTTACCTGCTCCGCTGTAAGCAGACAGAGAAGAGCGACGCAAAAGACATCATCTGTGCATTTCCTTTTTCACGGATTTTCTCACTGTCGTAATTCACATCCTAGCTGTTTGGGGGCCCTCATCCTTCTCCCTTAAGGATTCTGGGAGCAAAATTTTAATGTGAGACCATTCTAGATTCACGAAAAGCTGCAAGAAATAAAATAGATAAACCTGCACCCATCTTGCATAATTAGTGTGTTCTCACAGCTACTGAAACAGACATCCAAGGAGTGCTCTCCCATTCCACCAACTTGCACAATTGTAGTAAAATGTCACAGCCATAAACTGGTATCCATTTAATCCTCTAGGCCTGATTCAAATTTTTTAAATTATGTATGCACCCATTTATCTCCATGTGCACTTAGTTGTGTGAAATTCTATCCCTTGTATAGATTTTTGGGGGTCACACACAAGTTGTGAAACAGGTCCATCGGTTGTATCATTGTGCACACCCCAATGTATAATCGTGCATAATTACATCTCATCCAACTCTTCCATGGCCACAGCTATCTCCTGCCTCGTGCCCTTCCACTGTCTCCTGCAATCACTAATCTTTTCTGCCTTTCTGAAGTTTTGTTTTCACAATGCTTTGCTCATAGAATGGACAATCTCTGAAATTTGAATTTTATCTCTTTGCTTGAGTTGTTGTTTTTACTCTTGAGTTTTGAGTTCTTTGTATATTCCAGCTGCACCTCTATCATTAGACCTGGGATTTGCAAATATGTTTTCCTACTCTGTTAGTTGGTTCTCACCCATTTCACAAGGCTATTCAGACAGTAATGTCTTTCACTTTTATGAAGCCCAATTATTTAGTTTTCACTTAACAGGTAGCGAGAAGTTGGAATTATTCTTTGGCCCTACCCCCACGATGAGAGGTGACCTTGCGCCAGCGAGTTCCCTTCATGACACAGACACCACATTATATGCAGTGTGGTTTGCTGATAACCATACCTTTGAAACAAAATTTTATTCTAAAAATTTTAAAATCTCTCGATATCCCCTGGTGCCTTATTTTACAGTGATTTATAGCTGATTCTAACATTGTTTAGTTAAGAAAAGCCCACTTTGTCATTTATGCATTGATGTTTGTTCATATATTACTGGCTCCACATTGTCTCTCCTGAGGACCTACTAGGATAAAGAGGAGGACACTGAACTGGCCCCACTTCGCTGACTCTCTTATAGCCAAGGGAATTACAGCTAGTCCACTCACATTATTAACGCTGTCCCCATATATCATTCCTACATCTACTTTGCACGTGTAAATCAAGTACCATCTGCGAGTGTCTCGTGATCCCTGTAAATTCTTTAACAGCATGTGATAGTTATTCCTGCACTAGTTTTCCCCAATGTTCTCTTCATGCTACTAATGCTATGACCATAAACAATCAGATCATGCTATTTCCCTGTTTAGCCATTTCTGTTGATAACTTTTCATTGACAGAATAAATCTTTCAGCATGAGAAAAGGACCCTCTGCATTACAGAGGAAAGACACTGCATTTACCCAGTGACTGTCATTCAAAGCTGTGAGCCAGCTTCCATGTTTTGGTCGCCTTAATGCCTAAATCCAATTACTGAGAAATAGCTATTAAAGCCAAATGTACCTCAGGCCCCTCCCACGACTCCCCTCTTCACGGGACGCATGGTCTGTTTCCTGCCACAAGTCCTGTAACTGGCACCTTCTGTCTCGCTGTACGCTGCAGTGACCGGTCTCCTGAGAGGCGGAAGCAGGTCACACTGCACCTGTGCAGAATCCCTTCCAGCGCCTTTGCATAGGGATGGAATAAAAGCTGCTTCCTCCCAGCTGTGGCGCCCCCCACCAGCTCTGCCCTTCCATCTTCTGCCCCACTTCACTTCGCCTCTCTCTGCAAGGCTTGGCCCCAGAGTTCGCAGAGAGTGCCCTGTGCCTCAGTGATTTCCAGCCTTCCTTACACATGCTGAAGATGGAAGGAGAGGTGGAAACATGACTGGATGTTAACTTGACGCTATCTTTTCTTATGACAAGGGCTACATATTGACGCCTACAACACAGGATTTCTTGTTTTCCCCTCTATGCGTTATGTCTCCTGGGGTCTTTTCTTTCAGTGTAACTTTTTTATTATTCGCAGTTTCACTTCCCTTCTTCTTTTTGGAACTCTTACTTAACAATATTTTATACTGAAACAGGTGAAATAGTTCCCTGGTTCACAGTGAGGTTCTAAATGCTCATAAGAAGTGATTTTAGGTTTTGTAACCATCAGAATTTTGCTACGGGAACACTGTGGCCCTCGTCCTGCCACAGTGCTGTTGGAGAGGCTCTTAGCTGTCATCTTACGACCTGCCCTTCAACCCCATGGTGGGGCCCGGCCAGCACGTAGCTGAGGAAGGTGAGGACACTGGCGAAGGCCTCCTCCCGGCTGCTTGAGGGACCCCTTTTCTCCTCTGGTGTAGGTCCTCCCTTTCATTCATGTGCCAAGGCATGGACCAGGGTGCTAGCATCACCCAGACAGGGCACCCTGCCTGGACATTGGGACAGTAACAGAAAAGCCCTTTGCTCTGGTTACATATCACAAGCAGAAAGATTGGGGTACGACAGCAGTGGGGACAGAAGCAGCAATGATGGTTAAAGCATCCCCACGTGTATAAGTAGAAAGTGGACAGCAGTCGGAGGACACTACCCCACCCCAAGCTCAGGCCGCTCTTCGTGTTCTGTCAAGACCAAACCGGCTTTCTGGTACATTTGACTAAAGCAGCATAAAAGCTAGTGACCGTGTCCAGCTAGGTACACCGTGGGCAGCGACTGCCTGCCAGAGTGTCTGCTTAGATTTAGATTTCTCGTCCCCTGCTCCTGCACGGCCCTGTGAAGCGCTGGCCAGCCAGCCAGTGGCCTCCTGGTGTACTTTACCGTTAGTGCCCAGCTCAGAGCGGCTACTGCCCCGGGAGTCAGGGATCTCAGCGGTGGCAGCGACTTCCCCATGGGCAGCCGCCCTCCCTTCGGCAGTGCGGTGCTTCTCACAGTGCCTCAGGGACGGGCGGGCTCAGGGAAGACGAATTGAAGGTGGCTTGTTGGGGTGATGCACTTCCGTCTGTGACAGAGTCTTAGTTTGAACAAAAGCGGGCACATTTCAGAGAAAAAGGTGCTCCGCTTCCCACAGGGGTGCTGGCGTGCGGGTCTGGTGACTTCATGTCCTTTGAAGGTGCTCTTTGCTTTCCCTCTTGCATTTGTTCTCAGCTTTATACCTGAACACATTCTTTGCACGTTTTCTAGTGCATTTCCCTGTCCCCGACATTTTTTATTACATGTCTTTCTTCACTCCAGTTTTACTTGTTATTAAAATAACAAAATCGGGCAGTCGCTCACGGTTCTGTTCTGAGGAGGAGCACGGCAGGCAGCCTGCAGGCTGAGGACCTGGCAGCTTTCGCCCGCCTGCCTCGCCTCGTGGTTTCTCTGGAGCCGCTGCCCCGTGGGACTGACTCCTCTCTCCCTCCGGATTGGCAGTGCGGAAACATCTGCACTCCTCAAACAGCCCCGTGCAGTATTAAAACCCCATGTCTTCTCTGCACTTGACTGATTTCAAATCATTCAATAGCTACGCTTCGAGGCTACCGTATCTAACCTGCTCCATCTCACACACTGAGGTCCCCTTCTCCACTTGGCCAGCAGTTACCTGTACTTTCTCCAAACTAAGTAATGTTTTAGGATTTTTTTCTTTAGATCTAAAATATTACAATTGTCCATCTACTTTGTTTTCATTCTCAAAATTTCTACCATAGGCAGCAGAGGTATTTTTCTCAGATGAAACAACCAGAATCCATGGAAAGAGAAAATAAAAAATAAGTGCAGTGCAGACTCACAGTCATATCAATGTGTGTTTTCATCCCTTGCAAACTACAACTTCTGTGGAACCTCGGGGCGAACACACAGCCTCGGCTGAGAGCTGGCTCCTGGCTCCATCTGCTTGTCTACTTTCCCCTTACCCATTGATAAACAGTTGAGTTATGGGGTGAAGTCTGTGCTCGCTGGGCTCCAAGGGCTCCCCAATAGCTGAGGTGAAAACCTCAATGAATATATCAGGAAGCTGCTTTGACAACGCTGCTTGTCAGACCAAGAAGGTGGGAGCTGCACTAGACATGTAGCCGCCAGGTTACCGCTGCCTCTAGTCAATCGGTTAAATCTTGATGGATATAAAATCCAAAGCTCGTGACTGTTAAAAGGCTTTTCCTGCCTCTCTAATGTTTGATGAACCTCACATGCTTTTGCTTCTCCACATATGTGGATGTTGCCGCCATCCCATGTGTTTTGGGCTACTCAGTCCCACTTCCCTATACCAGGGACGCACTGCCGTCTGGAGGCCTGGACATCTTTCTGGAGATGGAGGGTGATCCCGCAGGCTTGCAGGGTGAAGGCGCTGGTGGGCGCAGGAGGACGAGCGGATCCCACAGCCCTTCTCCTGCAGGTCTAACCGCTCCCATCCGTGATCTTAATTCTCTCCTGATTCAGTATTTTAGCCCGCATTTGGGCTGCATGTATTGTATTGTAAGGTCCAAGTTCCTATTAAAGTGTCTTGCTACAAAAAGTTCTAATTTCTCAAAGCAACTTCCATGAAAAGCAATCGTCCTAGCTAAAAGGAAACTGAGTAAAGGGAGGGGCATGAAGGTGCCGTGCTGGATCCACCTCACAGATAGGGCTTCTCCTTCTAGCCCTCTCAAGTTCTGCCATGTCTTGTTTCTCTCTTGTAACCAGTTCCCATTAGCACAACTTCCAAGTTTGTTTTTCTTTTTTGGTCCTAGGTATTAAACTCAGGCCTCCACATTGAGCCACATCCTCAGCCCTTTCTTACTTTTATTCCTGGGACAGTCTGTAGGTTTTCTGGGCTATCTTGAGATCCCCCTCTCTTGGGATTACAGCCCTGCCACAACACACTACTTTTATTCCTGGGACAGTCTGTGAGTTTTCTGGGCTGTCTATCTTAGAGTCCCCTCTCTTGGGATTACAGCCCTGCCCCAACACACTACTTTTAAGTTTGTACCACATTCTTCCTCTAGAAGCCCTGAGCTGTGCTCTGACCTGGAAGGCATCTTCTTTGTCTTGATTTTCCCAGGTCTCTATGTACACAAGTGCAGGCACTGACTTGTGACAGGAGGCTTCCCAAAACATTGGCAGTCCTCTGCTGTGTGTTACTCTACAGTTAAATATCACCGGGCAGCTTGTGTTCACGCCCTGGACCAAGCGCGAGTTGTTCCTTCTCTGCTAACCATGTGTGCACTCTTCAGGAATCATTCCAAGCTTCCTACCCCTGGAAACCCATGGCAGTGGCTCCTTGTGGCTTTTCAGCTCAAGTCACAGTACCATGAATCACAATGATGACACACAGCATGTGTCCCAAGACAAACAGCTAGTGCGCTCCTGCTGTTATTTGCTATCATGAGGAAATATTGTTTCCAAATAATGTGTCTGTTCTCTGACATCCACATGAACTTATTCTGTATCAATGTAAATATGTAGGTGACATGTTTGTAACCTACTTCTCTTCCTGAAGAATGTTTATGTGTCTTACTGAAAAAGTTTACATTATTTGTTTACTGTGCCTTGTGGAAAGCAAAATACCCCAGGCCTATATTATAGATTTGTTGGACCAGCTTTAGGTCCCAGAAACATTCTCATGCAAAAGCAGCATCAGTCCAATCTTCTTCTCAGCTTTCTCTGGATTTCTGCTTGGTATATGAAGCTTTCTTTGAAATGGATGCAGTGGTTCAGATGAGACGGAATGCCTAAGGCTTTAAAGTTCACTGATCATTTATTCACTGAGTTCTAAAAGGCAGAGGGTTCCCTGAACCCGCCAGTCCTTCCTGTGGGGTGAAATCTTGACACTCAATTAACTGGGGCTTCAGAAGTTTCTCTCACCATCCCAAAGGACACAAATGAAATTCCTCCATGTTTTTTACTCTCTGAAGTAGTGTCTTATAAAGATACATTTTATAACAACATATTGGTGTATTTTTAAATTATCAATTTGATTAATTTTGCTAAACTTAAGTGTTTGGACGAGTGTTATCCAGAAACACTAAGGCCTGGAGAAAGGAGTGGCATATTGCAGTAGAGGCCACCCGGACAGCTCAGCCGGTGTGACAGTTCAGTGGCTGCACTGTCCTGTGCATGTAAAATAGCAGCACCACCATCAGGAATGCGAATCACAGAGGCAAAAACACTGCTGCTGCTCTCTGATGGAAACTTAGACTATCATCACATTCCTAAATCTCCAAAGCCGTTTTTACAGAGAGCAAAGTTGGAAATCAATATGCAGTCAGAGAGGGATGGGCCCTCGGGATGTAGCACAAAAGTCTGACTCACCAGGGCAGTGCTGGAGGCAAATCTGAAGAGAGCCAGGCCTGGAGATGCAGACACGACGGCCAGCCCTGCCAGCCTTCCTACAGGTAAGCAGCAGCTTGAAATCACACTGCAATTCACTCCACCTGGTCCTCGGGCTGAGCCAGGCATCAGACGCACTGGTGGGTGACCGGAACACCTGGGCCAGCCTCTCCCAGGAATGCTCTTTCCATGTACCCTTGCTTTGTGACTTGTCTTCCTACTGGTTGAGCTTAGCTAAGGGACAGTACTTGTGATCCTATGGGCCAGTCTGACCAAGGACCTTAGTGCCCGCCCACTCAAGACCCCCTGGAAACCCTTTCTTGTTCTCCTTATTTCCAGTGAAACTCTCCTAACTTCCTCCTTTGGGTCACAGCTTCATTCCTCGATGTTTTGAGCCCAGGAGCTTGGCATATCTGAAGTGTAACAGTCAGGAGTTATTTTCCCTTATCTTCGTGAACCTCAAGGTAGGATTTGTGTCTATGAAAAATGTGTATCATGCTTGTGAAATAACTGAAGCCCTTAGAGCTAAACAAGAATGGACATTTCAGTTGGAACACTGGATCTTTGGGTTATAATGCCAGGTTTAATGTCCAGTAAAATTTATTTGTAGTCATATAATGATGGGCCAATACTAGTGCATGAAATATAATTTATTACTCCTTGTTTTGCTTATATTTTACTTACTTTTATGTGCTCAGTGCATGAGCATCAAATCTTTCTCACTCCTCCTCCAGTGAATGCTGGCCTCATCTTGGACACATCCTTTAGAGCAGTTGGTAGCCTGATTTTTTTTTTTTTTTGTACCAGGGATCACAACCTCGTGCTTGCCAGGCAGGTGCTTTGGCCACTGAGCTAAATCCCTGGTCCAGGAGCCTGATTTTGAAGGAGGATACACAGGAATCTGCATGTAACAATAAATAGGTTACTTATCAATAGTTTTGGTTTTTGCACTTTTCCTCTGAAAACCTACTTGTGCTAGGAAATGTTAATGGTAGCAGGTGTGCATGGAGCTCAGTGCCGGCCTTACAAAGTGACCACGTTCTAAGACGAAGGGATCAGCTCACTTCCGCATGCTGCCATGCAATCCTTGGTGTTGGCAGTGCCTTCAGGGTGCACTAGAAAGCTGACGGTAAAGCAGAGTGCCTGCTGACTTCCTTCCGGAGCCGGGCGTGATTGATGGCTGGGGAGCAGGAAGCAATGTGCCCCCGCTCTTCTAATTAGCCATCGATAATGTCAGAACAAATCAGGCCATCATTGCAATCGCATTCATAGCTGCAGCTGAAATTTTGAATTGTTTCAAGCTTCAATGTTCACTTTTAAAGGAAGGACATGAAAACAAAAAATTAAGTAAAACACGGCTCCTCGATACAGGCCAGTCCTGCAAAGGCAGCAGTGGATGCCTCCCCCAGGCCAGGTGGGGCCCAGCCCCCCGCCCCAGTTCACATCACTGAGAGGCATCTTCATGCTGCTTGACTCTGATCTTTCTGCGGCAGGCAGCGCCCCACCCTGCCCAATGCCAAGCTGGCCACATCCGCCTGAAGTTCTGCACTCCACCCTATTGTCCAAAGCACAGTGGGCTTTCCTGGACAAAGCCGGATGCAGACTGGAAGAGTTTCCTAGACAAAGCCGGATGCAGACTGGAAGAGTTTCCTAGACAAAGCCGGATGCAGGCTGGAAGAGTTTCCTAGACAAAACCAGATGCAGGCTGGAAGTTTCCTAGACAAAGCCGGGGTGCAGGCTGGAAGAGTTTCCTAGACAAAGCCGGATGCAGGCTGGAAGAGTTTCCTGGACAAAGCCGGATGCAGGCTGGAAGAGTTTCCTAGACAAAGCCGGATGCAGGCTGGAAGAGTTTCCTGGACAAAGCCGGGATGCAGGCTGGAAGAGTTTCCTGGACAAAGCCGGGGTGCAGGCTGGAAGAGTTTCCTAGACAAAGCGGGGTGCAGGCTGGAAGAGTTTCCTGTTTCTTCAGATGTGCAGCCTGACAAATGGCCACTGATTCAAGAAGAAAAAGGAAAATGCAGCATCACGGCAGAGATTAGAGGAGACAGTAGCACTGATACATAATAACTGGCAGTGCATGGTGAAGAATTCAAAGTATCTCTTTTTAGGAATTTGCCAAGCTTCACAAAAATTAGAGAGAAAGAACACAACAAAATGAGGAAAGCAGCATGACCAGATCAATAAATTTAAGAGCAAAGTAGAATTTTTTAAAAATTCAAGAAGAAATCCCGGAGTTGAAAGTGCAACAAGAGAAGTTAAAAATGTAACAGGGCGTGTCACCGCAGAAATGGTGAGCAGGAAAAGGGTCTGCGAGTTCCAAGATGGATTATTTACAAAGATACAGCAAACAAAAAAAGAATAAACAAAAAGAAATGAAAGTTACTTACAGGATTTCTGGAACAGCATAAAAAAGAGCCTTTATCCAAGTTAATAGTAAAGAGAGAGAAGAAAGACATTGAAGAGTAAAAAGCTTGCCTAAAGAAATAATAGTAGAAAACTTTCCAATCCTGGAGAAAGTTCTTGAATATTCAGACAGAGAAAGACCGTTTTGGTCCAGCTAAGACCAGTGTGAGGCAAATCATAAAGAACTGTCAAAAACAAAATCACAGAGAGGGCCGTGAGGGTAGAAAGAGGAGAGGAGCACGCGCGGAGAGAGACCTCGCTACGGCGAGAGCACACTTCTCACAAGAGGCTGCGCAGGCCGAGAGACACCGTGTGTTGCACCACAAATGCACCGAAGGAAAACTTGATCAAACAGAATGAAAAAGCGCTGCCAACTACAAATGCTTTGCACAGCAAAGCTGCCCTTCACCCCTGAGGAATACTTATAGGTGTTTCCAGACACACAGAGCTGAGGGAATTCATTGCCAGTAGACTGGGCTTAGGAGAAGTGAAAAAAACATTCCTTCATGCTGAAAGAACAGGGAAGAACAGGGAAGTAACATGATATGTCCAAAGGCAGAGAACTGACTGGCAATGAATGTAACCAGAGTCAAATCCGGAGTATTCTGATACTATTTTGATGGTTTATAAGTCAGCTACAATGCTGGCAGGAAGCTTAAAGTAAAAAGTACTAAAGCAATGATGGTTACCAATATTTGTAAGGGAAACCAATATAATAAGGAATATATAAATTGAAACATAAAAAAAATATGAGTGGAAAGTACTTTTGGAATTTGGAGAGATACATTTTATGTTCTAAATTAAATTGTTATCAACATAAAGGGCCACTTACAACTGCATCATATTTCTTTATTCTCATGGCAATCACAATGCTAAAGTCTGCAGTAGGTATGTGCACAAAAAATGAAGAACAACAAAGCAAACAAGGAATCAAAAAATGCCACTACAGAAATCTGAACCAGTAAGGAAGGAAGAAAGGAACAAACATTCTGTGAAACAAGAGAAAATAGTTAAGAAAATGACAGTAGTAATCCATTATCTATCCAAAGTTGCCTTAAATATAAATAGATTAAATTCTCCAATCCAAAGACGCATAGTCCTGAGTGGGTTTTGAACAGCAAGGCCCAAGTGGTAACTGCTTAGAAGAAACTCTCTTCACCTGTGCAGCTCCTCCTACCCTGACAGCGGTGGAGCAGGAGACCCCGATTCTGGAAAGGACTGCAGAACTTTCCTGTGCGGGGCCTGCACACTCACACTGGCACGGAGCAGCTGGGTCACACACACAGTTGATAAGGGAGGAGAGGGCACGCTAGGCTCTCAGACGGAGCTAACAACACAGCCAGGAAGTTCCAGCAAAAATTGTAGAATGAACACTTTTCTCACTTGCATATCAACCTTTTTCTAGGATAGATTTCATATCAGCGCACAAAGCAAGTGGGCTTCTTACCTAGTTTAAGAAGACTTGAGTCATCTCAAAAGTCTCTTTTCTGACCACAATAGTATAAAGGTAGAAATCAGTAGCTAGAAAATATTCATAAAATCTCCAAATATGTACATGGAAATTAAACAGCATGCTACTGAAAATTCAGTGGGCTAATGAAAGAACAAATTAAAAACTTCTTGAGATGAACAAAAATGGGGACACAGATACAAAAACCTGTAGGATGCAGTGAAATCAGCATAGAGAAGAAAATTCATACAGTAAATACTGCTGTCAAAAAGGAAGAAAAATAGAATGTTTTAGGCCTCAGCTAGACTATGAAAAGTAGGTAGAAGACTAAGTAAATCAGAAATGAAAAAGAGACAAACAACTGACACAAAGCAACAGAAATGATCTTAAGGGACCACAAAAGCAATTACAGAGGAACAAGCCAGCTAACCCAGAGGAAGTGAGAAAGGTACTTGACATGGGCCACCTGCTGAATCACGAATATTTTCAGACAGAACAGCAGTAAATAATCACCAGTATCTCATCCAAGCAAGGCCAGCACCTGATGTCTGACTTTACTCACCTCTGGGAAAAGCAAAGCAGCACAGGGGTGAGACCGGACCTCATGCCTGTGCTAGCAACAACGCCCACCGTCAGAATGACAGAAGATCAACAAGCGTCCAAAAGGATGCGGTGGACAGAGCCCCGGCTCACTGCTGACGGGGTTAAACCAACGCAGCATTATGGAAAAGAGAATGGAGTTTCCTTAGCACGTTAAAACAGACCTGGCCCACGGTCTGGCAAGCTCATCACTGCCGTGTTTCCAGAGGAAATCACCATATCAAAGAGATGCTGCACACTGATGTTTATCGCACCATTTTCAAAATAGACAAAACGTGAAACCAATTTAAGTACTTAGCGGTGAGTGAAAGGGTGAGGAAAACATGCTGTGCGCATCCACGTGTGCACATGTGTGTGATGGAAGCTGACTCGGTAATTAAAAAGGAAGCAGACCTGCCGTCCGGGACCCTGTGTGACCCTGTGTGTCCATGAGAAGTGAAGCCAGCCAGGCACAGGAAGGTGTCATTCGTGCGTGGGGTCTCAAAGGACTGGGGAAAAGAGAAGATGGGGCAGCTACAGGTGCCTCGCGGGGGGCCGCGGGCTGGGGGACGTTTGCCAAGGGACACAAACTTTCAGTCCTCCTGGAGGAGTAAGGTAAAGAGATCTGTGGCACGCGTGGGAGAAGCCAGCAGCATACTGCGCTCTAGGAAATCTCTCGGTGAGTGTCCCCGCCCAGCACTGACGGCCAAGACACAGTGCACGGGTGGTTAGTGCCCAGGCTGTCATTCCTCAGCAATGCGTGGCATGGCCCAGCTGCTTGCAGTCCTAGGTAACTCTGCCTGCCGTGGAAGAACAGGAAATTTAAACACACCCGAAGGAGCAGGCTTTGATCATGGTATTCAGGTTTAAGCCTCGAGGGGCACACACAGCCCTTGCAGGCCCCCGGGGGAGCCTCCTGCTTGTCCTCTCAGGTCTGGGGCCGGGCAGCCTCTGCCCCGTGTTTGCCCAGCGCCCCAAGACCGGGCCCAGCACCTCCCTTCATCAGTCTGTGGAGAGGAGAAGCTTCCTTTCCCTAGAATTTGTACCTTCAGTCACTTTATTAAAACGCAAGGTCTGGAATCCCGGAAACGCTGTCGGACCCATCGGGATCCGGAAGAACAGCCAAGACACATCTTTCCATTGTTCTTGAAAAGCCTTAGTGATCCGGAAACAAGGCCCGCCTTAAAGGGGAAACTGAGGGAAAAGGAAAAACTGGACTTTCTTATGCAGAAAGAAGCTCTGCAATCACTCCGGGTTTTGGAACGTTCTGGAAGCGTGCAGAGCCGTAAGGAGCACAACCCACTGAAAGGGAGAATCAGCAGAACGCCAGGGCTCGGAGAGGATCCCGCTGTGTTAGAGCGCCCCCTCGGGGCGAAGCCTGTACACGACCAGAACAGCAGGAAGGCCGAGACGCTCTGACCAGGTTATCAAAGGCCTCCTCCTCCCGCTGAGCTGCACATCCGCAGAACTAGTGAAGACGGACCTTTCCCTTCCGCGGTCTTTCGTGATCAAGCAAGGGGTGCCCCGTGCACCCTTCCCCTGGTGACGGGTGGAGAGAAAGACGGCGTCCATTCGATGCAGCTTTGTTTAACTCACACTGCTTAGGGACTCTAACAGATGGGCCCTTGTGGAAGGGCTGTGTCGTTCAGAGCTGCTTGATTTCTAGAAAAAATGACAAAACAAGCTTCCGTGTTCCACGGATTCTGGAGGCCTGGGCCTTGCCGAAGCGTCGCTGGACAAGCGCCCGGAAAGCCCCTCAGCCGTGGGCTCACACAGGGCATTGCTAGGCCCCCGAGGCTCTGTCTGTGCCCGGCTTGTGAACTGGCCCTGCCACGCCCATGGCACAGGCCGGGGCACACAGACCCAGGGGAGCCCTGAAATCCTGGCTGCCCCATTGTCCCCTGGCCCCTTCTTAATGGTTTCTGCGTCTACAGCCTGAGCCAAGACGCTCTTCCTTCATGCTCTGAGGTTCAAGTCGTGCCTTCCGTCTTCTGCAAAAAATAAAAAATAAATAAATAAATTTGGTTTGCTTAAGACTGATCAAAGGAATTTGAAAATTCCCTTCTCAGGCTGGGGGTTTGGCTCAGTGGCGTAAGTGCCTGCTTGGCAAATGTAAGGTTGTGAGTTGAATCCTTGGTACCAAAAAAAAAAAAAAAAAAAAAAAAAAAGGAAAATTCCCTTCTCCAAAGGATTGAAAGTTTAAAAAGTAAGACAAAATACAAAGACATTCACGAAATTTATTAGTCACTTCTACTGATACTCCTCCCACGTATCAGTGAATGAGGCAAAATCTCCCACCAGCATAAAGAGAAAGAAACAGAGGTAAACATTTCAAAAAGTCCCATCCTATTGTCTCAAAGTACCATTCTCTCATTTCAAGCACAGATTAGGAGTCCCAAGCACTATTAAGTATATCGATACAATGATGTGTAAATATGTAGGTAACTGGAGGCCAGGTATGAGACATAAACTTTCCATAAAGTTCAGGTCAGTATTGCGTCTTTGTCTTTCCAGATTTAAATGAACTTCACACCTTTAAATATTAGTTGAGATATGCTAATTACTACTATAATACACTAACTCTAAAACAATAATCATCAAATTATACAAATATGGCGTGTTCCCTCCTTGGTTTTAAACTCGGGATATATTAAGTTTGCACATCTGCAAACGTAAGTTTGTTGAGAAACAATGAAAATGCAGTGTGCCTGGGAGACGAGCCCACTGGCTAAAAGACCAGACTCGGGAGAGTTAGCAGGAAAACACTTGTGAGTACTGGCAGATAGGCACAGTAAGTGGAGGAGGGTGGAATGAACAGCATGGCTGGAATCTTGACGCGAGAACCGGAGACCCTGTGCTGCGGGAGTTAAAGGCGGCTCGGAGGATGCCGTGCTCGAGGACAGGGACAGCACAGGAGGAGCGCCTGCGGCTGGACCTGGGCTGTGGAGACCGGGTATTCAGGTCCAGCCCAGCTGGTGCCCAGAGCAGGGGCTTCCAGGAAGGGGCAGGTCACAGCACTCCTGCTGTCAGGGGACCAGAGGAGACGCAGGCTGGGTGGTGTCCTGGGAGGGGACATAATTCAGGAGGTGGAGCCTGGATGCATGCAGGTCTTGGGGCCTTCTCTTCCCTTGGGCTCCTTCCTCTCCAGTCTTCCTTTTTCTTTGGCTTCCTGCCTGCTGTGAAGTGAGTGGCTCTCCTCCCAGACAAGCTGCCCCTCTGCTGGATGGTCCACCCCGAAGCCAGCCACCGTGGACCGCGAGGGGAAACAGACTTTCCTCATACAAAGTGTTTATGTCAGGTGTTCTATCACAATGACAAGAAGCGAGCACCACGCACCATATGACTGCTGCCATTATTCAGTCAGTCCTGTGCCACACAGGCCGTTCCACAGATCTGTCTCTTTCCTCTGTTATTGTGATCTGTCAATCACAACCACTAGTGCACTGCAGTACACTCAGGTTCCAGGTTTGTTTCCTGTCCCCGCTCATGAGCCACAGTCTCAGGTGTGTGTCCATTGTCTGTTGGGAAGACTTCCCAAGGGGGTCTAATCAAGGTACAACAACAGTATAACCATGTGGGTGTTGGGGACTCCCAGGGCTCCCTGTCACAGATTCTCTTACGTATCATCCCACCTAACCAGAAACCTCCTCCATGCCTGTCCTTTCCAGTTGGAGTCAAGAGCTTCCATAAGCAAAGAAATCAATGGCTAAGCTTCAGAGTAATTCCATGGCTTTCTTAATAGCTTGATGAATGCCTAAGAAGAGCTCAGCACTTAACCTTTCAGAGATGTCTGCCTCAGGCAACTTTCTGTCCCATCGTCCCAGAAACTGGTACTAGCGGGAGGTCTTGGGCTTTTCCTGAGGTACCACCCAGCATAGCTATGGTGTGGCACAAATTGCCAGTGTCATTAGAGCATGGGGATCACGTGGACTGGAATCTGTCCTTGTGCTTGAACTTTCTGAGGTTCTCAGCAGCCTGATCTTTCTCTGAGCACAGGAAAATTCAGTGTTAATTCCCTGGTAAGTGTGTAAAGAGAAGCAAATAAAATTATCAAATACTGCCTTTGATTTTTCCAAAGGTCAGTCAGCCCAATTGGTCTTTTATTTTCTTTTCTTCTTGAATTGGCAGGAAAGGTGATGTGTTTTGGTTATTTGGTGATTCTCTTTTCTTGGCTTGAGGTTTGTGTCTAATTGTCTTCAGATTTTCCCCATTTCTTGTTTCTGTGCATGGTTAGGGGTATCCAGGCACCCTGTGTCTTCAGACTGGGACCTCACAGAAACATTCATCATCACATGCATAGAATAATAGTACCTTCCAAATCCACCAACTCAATATTTCTTCTCACCAAGTTGTGCAAATATAATAACAGGATAATTTACAGAACATGTGGTTGGGCTGTAAGTGTACATGGAAGTCTACCCTTTGTGAGTACCAGCCATCCCAAATGAACACCAAAACCTGTCCTCTAACATAGGAATTGAAAAGACCACTTTAAACAAGGAACTACTGTCCCTTAGCAATTTGAATCCTAAAAGCCCTGTCACACATGGCCGTTATTAATCAAGAGACGTAGGTAGCATTTCATTAGACTTAAAATCTGTATCTGCTTCCAGAATCCACTGTTCTTCTTCTTCACCATTCATACCAAACTATAAAATGAATGTGGGAGCAGAAACTTTAACTTTCCTGCTACCTTCAGATGGCTGACATTTTTAAGATTGGTTCGAGTGGTCTTAGGCAATTCTGGGTGCTTGCATTTCAAGCACACCCGACAAACACTGGAGAAGAGCAGCCAGTCCCTTGTACTGTTTACGGTGATGCCGTTGGGACAGGCCTGCATGCCACACCCTGAGAGGCTGTGGAAAAGGAGCATTTCCATCATAAATCCCACTCTGAGCCAACCTCACACGCAGGCCTTCCACAGCTGTTCTAGCACATCCCACTGATATAAATATTGTTTACTGGCATTTATTTCATTGTCCATTTCTTCAGTTTTTTTCATTAGCGAGTATAGAGTTGGCCCTATTACCATACTCAGGGGATCAAAAAACCTCTCCAGCCATATAACGGTCACCAACACAAAGCGCTTTGCCTGGGACTCGTCTGCAGAGTCTAGTTCTCCCCCTTGTCTCACAGTCGGAGCTGTCTCTGAAGACATTATAGAAAACCCTTTCACATGAAATGATTTCCACCGAACTAAGCTGCCGCGGTTAGAGGCACACAGTGGCTCTCTCGCAGCTTGGGCCGTGCCGGGTGGCCAGACGCCCGCTTTCAGAGCAAGCCGCAGGGTTTTAGCAGCTACTCTTGTCTCCCAGCGTCACTTCTATTCAGGCAGTCTGTGCTGTAAGCCGGTGTTGTTGGACTTTCATCTATTTTTTTCTTAGCCCTTTCTCTTTTAAAAAATAACTTGAATGTTTTCCTTACATTCAGAGCAGGTTGTTATCTTATTGTCAAAAAAATTCAAGTAACATTAGAAGCTGGTGTCAATTTTTAGACAGCATCAATTATCACTTCAAAAAATGCACGACTGGGGAGTTCAGTGTCTTCACATAACCAGTCCTGAGGGGCCGCGCCGAGGGCTTCACAGCAGCCAGCAGCGAAGACGCCTAAGGAGTCCGCTGGACGGTATTCGCTCCGGGAGGTGTGCTGAGCGTGGCCACTGCTCCTGGGTGAGCGCGCTGCGACTGTCCCTCCGTCTGTCACCTGCAGTGCTCAAGGACAGTGAGAAGGACCATGCTATTCCCTCGGTCAGTGTCCAGGAGGGAAACCACGCTCAGCTTCTGACGTGCGACCTCTGTGCCATAGAGCTGCTAACAATGACCCTGTAGTCTAGCGACCCACTGATGCCCCTTCCCTTCTGGCCCTTACAATCTTCTTCATGTCAGCACGGACATTTGGACAGCACAGATATCAGTCCTAGTCCCACTGGCAATAAGTAGGTTCTTCCGAGTCATGGAGGGAATCCCCAGGCACAACTTTATGCTTTTCCCATGGGTAGACCATTCTCAGTCCCTTTCATGTTCAGCGAAACACACAGAGGCAGCTAAGACTTGCTCTCCATTTGACTTTGCATGGCTTTGGGTTTCGCAAGTCCCCTAGACCTGGGGTTTCCTCCGGTGAATGCACCCACTGCCGGGGCGAGCTCGTCCCGGGAGCCAGGACCCATCCTGCCACTGTAGCTTCTCTGTCCCATCATCCTTAGTTTCTCTTCTCCCTTAAATGAGGCCTTAGCTGCCTGTAAACTGCTAAATCACAAGCTCCGCATTAATTCTCACAATGTGAACTGCAGAAATCACACCGGCCAGGTCGTGGAAGTGTTTGCATGCTGCCCAGATCACGCTAAAGGGCGCCGGGGCACAGTGGGGGGAAGAAAGGAAGGGTGGGCAGCAGGGTGCGGTGGACACCGGGCTCTGGGCTCGTGGCCACGCCTCAGTCGCAGGGACACACCTTGTCTTCAGAGCATGAACCACCGAGGTGAGCGTGGAACCGGACCGTGTCTGTGGCTGCCATAGCGAGTCCCACTGACCTATTAGCTTGAACGAGGTATTTTTTTCTGTCATAATTCCAGGAGCCAAGATTCAAAACAGCACCACTGAGTCCACAACATGGTTCGGGGAACAGCGCTCCCCAAGGGTTGCCCCATATTGGCTGCTCCCTGCCTCTCTGGCTGCTTTCACTGTGAGCTGCCTGGTCTATGGGCCACAGGCCACTGGAGAGTCATCGGCCGGCCCAGGGGCTGCTGGGGGAGCTTCAGAGGGTCTCTAGCACATCTCCAATCACTGGGCGTCTCCGTCCGGCAGTGCCGAAGTCCAGGAGCCGATCCCAGCGAGCCTGCCCTCGTCCCCATGCAAACAAAACAGCATTTTCTGAATCTAAGGAGGAAGAATGGCTTAGATGCTCTTCTGAGATTCAGGGGGCAAAGACAGGCTCAGCGAAGGAAAGCTGTGAGGACAGAGCGCAGCCTCCCTCCCCGGAGCTTTCCCTTTGTCTGCTTGTGCTTTTGCTCTAGGGACCCCTCTCACGCAGGCTCTTAGGAGAGTGTAAGGGGCCTCACAGAGGATGGCAGGACACACAGAATCCTGGGTGGAACTTTGTCCTTCAGACCAGTGACAGCAAACTAACCAAAGCTAGTAACCATGATCACCATGGGGATCTGACCAGCAAGGTGAGAACCCTGGTCATGCCCTCTGGGGCCCCCAAGGAGCTCAAACCGCCTGACCCAGAATCCCACACCTACCGGAACTCTGCTCCCACCTTCCTGACC
Organism: Hydrochoerus hydrochaeris; assembly: GCA_004027455.1. NCBI lineage: Eukaryota > Metazoa > Chordata > Mammalia > Rodentia > Hydrochaeridae > Hydrochoerus > Hydrochoerus hydrochaeris. The sequence goes on from PVLA01003370.1 coordinate 214,814, forward strand.
ATTGAGCCTCCGACTCTGATAAAGCTCCCTATCAATCACGAATGCACTAATCTTTTATGCTTACCTTATTGTTTGCATGTCCAGAGCTGTCTTTCAGTCATATTTTCAAGACAAGGGAAATAAACTTGGAACTGCCATGAATGTAAGTTTATCTTGCCTTTCCTATCGAGGATGTAATCTGTTGTGGGAATTCACTTGCTGAAATATAAAGTATTCCACATCCCTTTCTTCTCAGTTAGACTGGTTTATTTGCATTTTACCTGCATAATCTCTTTTTCTATAATTCTGCTTACTTTGGACTCATGCATAAGAGTTTAAGCTTAAGCCTCCGTTTGTTCTGATAATATTTGATAAGCTTAATTCTACCTTTTCTTCTTTTAGGCAAAAATAAGAACAGATTTGTTCTCGTCTCACTGGTTTTGGACAACAAACCATATACAAAAGAAAGAGAATAACTTAGCCTAAAACATGGTAATGTCTCCAAAAAGGTGTATAACAAAAAAGGTATGTGTCTCTTTAAGCTTAATTGATATTTTAAGCTCCATAATTACTATGATGAAGAAAACAAAGACAGGAGAAATGGCATGCATCTTCATACTACATGGACTGCTTGTCGATTGCATGATCAACGCATTCTTCCACCACCTAGTGTCCTGACGAGAGCTCTAGATAATAAATGGGAAACATTACTTTATAGAACAGACATGATTGCAGTGGTTCCAGGCACATATTATTAAAAATCAAGCTTTCCCTCCCTAGTCCAGTAGTAGTAGCTTGATTGAGATGGTACTAAGTGTCTTGTATACAATTTGCATACAATTTTGGTTACACATCATGGAAAGAAATTATTGCTGTGAGCTGCACGTTTTAAAGTGATGCATGGTAAACAGCCAACAGTAGACAGAACATAGCTGTTAAAATCAAAGGCAAACAATAATTCATTGACACGGTTAGAACACGGAGTTTCTAACCTGTAACACACAGCTAAGCTGCTCATGGATGGCAGCAGACAGAAGCCTGCCTTCCTGTGCTTGATTTACAATCTTGGGCAAAATTATTACTAAAAGTCAAGCCTGTTAAGCGAGTAATCTAACAGTGCACCAAATGAATGAAGTTTACGAAAAATAGTAAATTACACCCCTCTTAATAAGTCCCTATTTGCTTTACCTTCTGGCTGCCGGTGCTCGTAACTCCTGTGCTAGAGCTGAAAGCACAAAAGGAGGCTGTAGGCGCAGCACTGTAGCAAGCTGGGAGAGTCCTCCACTCTCAGAATGTTTTTGTCATTTCACGTTAGAGCAGAGACACACAAAAGCCGCAGGGAGCTGATCTTAATCTAGCTAATTCACACTGAAAAGCGCTGTGTGAAAAGCGGTGAGGTAACGCGAACAGCTCTCACGGTGAAGAGCCTCGGAGCAGAGGCCCCGGGCGGGAACGCTGAGCTCTGCTGAGCTCTGCGGCAACCTCCCTGTGCTGTTTCCTTCCAGGGAGCGAACGCTCTTCCTGTGTCTGAGTCTTGCCATGATCATTCTTTTCCGGTCCAGGGAGGCTCTCCTTATCAACGGGGAACCCTCAGGAGCAGTGCTGCCCCTTGATCGCCCGGATTCCAGGTCTCCCCCACGGGATCCCCGCAGTCCTCATCTGAGCATCTGCCCCAGGCCTCCCACCCCATTGTCCTTTGCCTGTCAGCTCCCCACACTTGCTCACGGTGGGATGGTCTGGAGGAGGGGGACAGACAGCTTCCCTCTGCTCCTCACAGATGCCCACGTTCCGATTCCGGAAAAACCAGACCTTATTAAATATTAGGCAAATTACAATATATCCAAAATTTAGTACTATAGATATGCAGCTTTAATTTTTTTTTTTGTACTGGAAATTGAACTGAGGACCTCATGCTTGCCAGGCAGGTGCTGTATTGCATCTTTAATTTTAAATATTTAATATTCAAAACACAAATATGAAACAAAAATTTAATTTCAATAGAAATATTCGATGCAAATATATAATACTGGCAAGGTATTTGCACCATTTGGCTGCCATGCACCTTGGAAATGTGAGCTCCCAGCCACCGGGCTGGAGGAGGAGGAGGAGGAGGAGGAGGAGGAAGAGGA
>PVLA01003371.1:0-55108 GCA_004027455.1 Hydrochoerus hydrochaeris
GGCGTCCTTTTCCTGGAGAAGCGATTGTCACAAGGCGTGGATGGACTAGGACGCGGCATGGACAGAAAAGGGCGCCGCAAGATTTAATCAGGTTAATTAGTCAAAAAATTGTGATTTTTAACCTTGAATTCTAGTCATCCTCTGAATATTTTGCTTTTGGTGTGGGGACGAGTACAGTAAGAATTATATATATATTTGTTGTACTAATGTAAATCTGTATAGACAGACATGCTAACTTTTCACAAACCTGCCATTAGAGACTGTGCTTTAAGGAAATGTGTCCGACCAAGCTGACCAGGGGTGGACTGTGGTGAACTGGCAATGCCGGGCAGGGCGGGGAGGATCAGCCTGTGGCACCAGCTGAGCTGAATCAGCGTGCTGCTGGCTGTGGAGGGCCCACCCGAGGCCCACCCGAGAGGAGAAGTGGTGCCGTGGGTCCCCCTGAGGAACCTTGCCAAACAGCTTTCCTGATGTGAACTCGGCTGTTCTCATCATCGGAGCAGCTCGGGACCCCGTTGTTGCTGAGAATGGTTCAGTTCACTTTGGGGAAGCTCTGGTCTTCACTCTGAGCATCACTTCCTGACTCCTGAGGGGAAGATGTGTGCTGTTTAATCTCCTAGGGAACCTTGTCATGCTGACTTCCTGGTATGAACTCAGCTGTTAGCGTCGGAGGAGCTTAGGACCTCACTGTCGCTGAGGATGGCTGTGATACTTCTGAGGGGAGCTCCGGTCCTTACCCTGAGCATTACTTCCTGGCTCCATTGCAGAACCCTCAGCTGCTGGCACAGATCTCTCACCCCATTGGCGCAGACTTTCTAGCCTCTGCCGCTGACCTTGGGGTCTTCCCGGTGCAGATCCGTGAAACAGACTTGCACGAGTCGTTGTCGTGGGCTCTGGGATGTCATTGTCATGGGATGCAATGTCACGGGCTCTAGGTCTTCAGCTGGGCTTATGAAGGACATTACTGTGGGAACCAGGCCCTTGGCTGGATTTTCTTGGTCTTTAGTGTATGGAAAAATTTCCTTTGTATTTGATTCCTTGGGTGACCATTATAAATAATGTTACATGCTCTGTGTTGTCTTGTTCTTCTTGCAGACCCTGACTACAACAGGTCTTTTATTCTGAGTTTATCTTATTTTGAATGGTCTAATTTTTGAGTTTGTTATATATTCCAGATATTAGTCTTCTGCCTGAAGAATAGCTGGTGATATTTCCCCCCATTCTGTGGGTTATTTTTTCATTCTGTTGGTAGTTTCTTTTGCTGTACAGAAGCTGTTTGATATGATCCTACTGTATGTTTAAAAAGAGAATAAAAATGATACAGAATTTCAAAACAAGATAGGGAATTAACATTGGTCATTATATTGCCTATTGTTGTCTTCAAAATAGTCACTCAAAAGCTAGGAATACAGCTTAGTGGCTTAGTGCCTGCCAGGCCAGTGCAAGGTCCTGAGTTCAATTTCTGGCACCAAAAACAAATAAATAAAGCTGCTCAGATTACCAGATATAGGCATGCAAAACTGATCAAACAACATAAGCACTAACTGTTCCTTTCCATGAACTAATAGAATGAATAGTACAATTACCTTAGTTATTATATCTATGTATATTTCCCCCTTCCTTCTTTCCTCTTTTCTTCCATCCAAGTCGTTTCCTTCCTTTTGAAGTTTCTTTCCCTTTCACAATATCTGTTATACCTTTTGACAGGCTGTAGGGAAAAAGAGAAAAAGGAACCCTTCTCCACTGTTGGTAGGGTTGTAGACTGGCGCAACCACTGCAGAAATCAGTTTGGAGATTCCTCAAAAAATCATTTGTTGATTCTTGGTATTATTTCCTATGCAACTGGGGTGATGCTCAGAAAGTCCTTGCCTATACCTATGACTTTAAAAGTTTGTCCGACTTTATCTTCCAGGAGGTTAAGTTTTTTTGTTTAACATTTAGTTCGTTTTGTTTAGGTTTAGTATGTGGTGAGCGATATGGATCTAGACTCAACCTTCTGCATGTGGGCAGCCAGTTTTGCCAGCACCATTAGTTAAAGAGACTGTCTTTCCTCCAGTGTGCGTTTTTGGTTCCTCTGTCAAAGATCAAATAGTTGAATATATTTGAAGTCGTTTCTGTATCCTCTGTTCCATTGATCGACATATCTGTTTGTGCTGGTACCATGCTGTTTTTATCCCAGTAGCTTTGTAATGTAGTTTCAAGTCTGGACTGTGATGCTTTCTGCTTTGGCATTTGTTAGCCAGGATTGTGCTTGCTATTCTCTCCTGCTTCCATATGAATTTTGGGATTGTTTCCTCAGGTTCTCTGAGGAATGCTGTTAGTATTTGATTGAGATTGTTAAATCAACTTTGGAAGAATGACCATTTTCACTATATTGATTCGGGAACAAGGGCTATCATTCTGTTTCCTGACAGCCTTTTTAGAATACTGAGTTCTTGTTGTAGTGGCCCTTCACTTCCTTAGGATAATTTCTGAGAATTGAATTTCTCTTGGTGCTATTATGAATGGTTTTTACCCTAATTTCTTTCTCAATGGATTCGTTATGGTGTAAAGGAACATTATTGATTTTTATGTGTTGATTTTGTATCCTGGCACATTACTGAATTTGTGTAGTAGTTCTAGGAGTTGTTTAGTAACTTTTTTGATCTTCTGTGTAAAGGAACATATATGCAAATAATAATTTGACAATATGTATCCCTTTTACTTTTCTTAGCTAACTGTTCTTTTTTATGTCTTGAGGACTGTGTTAAACAGGAGTAATGATGGTGGATATCCTTGTCTTATTCCTGATTTTAGAAAGAAAATTTTCAGTTTTTCTTGATTCAATGTGTTGACTGTAGTTTTGTCATAAATAACTTATCAGGTTGAGATAATGTCCTTTTACACCTATTTCCTTCACAGTTTGCTTGCTTGCTTTTTTTTAGACAGGGTCTCACTATAGTGTAGGCTGGGCTTGACCTCACTGTGATCCTCCTGCCTCAGCCTCCTGAGTGCTGCAATTATAGGTGTGGGTCATCATGCCTGGCTCTTTGTCATTTTTTTATAATAAAAGGAAGGATACTGGATTTTTTCAAAGGCTTTTTCTGCATCTTTTATTATGCAATTTTGTCCTTGCATCTGGTTATGTAATATATTACATTTATTGACTTGTGTATGTCTCTTACATCCCTAGGATGAAGCCTACTTGGTCAGGATGTAGAATCTTTTTAATGATTTGTTGTATTCTGTTTTGCCAGTATCTTGTTGAGAAGAGTTTTTGCATCTGTCCTCAATAAAGAGATTGGTCTCTAGCTCCCTTTTTTGGTTTCACCCTTGTCTCACTTTGGAATCAGGGTGATGCCAGCTTGCAGGCCCGGCTCTGAGCACTCCTTCCCTTTCAGTTTTATCAAAGAGCTTGAGGAGCACTGATGTTAGTTCTTCCCTGAAACTGGAGCTTTTCTTGGTTGATAGGTTTTTTTCTAATTACAGCTTCAATTTCATTGTCTGAATTATTCAGTTTTTAAATCTTGATTCAGTGTTGGTTATTCATATGTATCTAGGAATCTGTTCTTCTAAATTCTCCACTGTATAAGTTTACAGAATTGTGAAGTAGTTTATAATCTTGATTTTGGCAGTATCCACTGTTACTTCACCTTTCATTCTTTCTTTTTCTAGCTCTTTCCTTTTTAGACAGGGGCTCACTATGTAGTTCAGACTGGCCTTGAACTCACTATATATTATAGCCCAGGAACTCACAGTGATCCTGCCTCAGCCTCCTGAGTGCTAGGATTACAGGTGTGTACCATGACACCCAGTTTACCTTTTTCAATTCTAATTATATCAATTTGGGTCTTTTATTTTTTAAAAAAGATAGATTGGATAGAAGTCAAGATGGCTGATCAGTGAGCAACAAAATACAAAGCCTCCTGGGAGAAACAACTCAATGCCAGAATAAAACATCCTGGAGAGATCCAGACAGAGGGAGATGGATCCTCTTGACACAGGAAGAAATTAAAATGTATAAAAGCTCGTCAAACACGTCGAGACTACAACTGGAACAGCTAAAAGTTATGGGACACAGCATTTTCGCTGTGACCTGCCAAGTTTGCACTGGCCAGCAGAACTGCCCAAACTCATTCCCGCTGCCACTCACAGGAGCCACAGCAGCGCTGAAGTCGGGGGTTGGTGAGCCCAACAGAGAGCGGAGCCGGCGAAGGGACCTTTATTAATCCATGGTCAAGTGCTGGGAATCAGACCCCCCCCACACGGGAAGGGCATGGCCAAATGGGTGATGTGTTGGAACTGGGCAGGAGGAGCCTGAACTGGGAGCGACAGTGACTTCAGTTGGTTGCTTCCTCCCCAGAGCAGATTTGTGGGATTTGCTTGTACTGGGCAGCGCCCCTGGCCGGGACCCAATGAGCCATCCCAAATTGATTCCCTGCGCCTAGCATGCACTAATCTGTTAGTGAAGTTTGGCTGGCCCAGTGGGGAGGGGCAGACAGGAGAGGGCAGAGATCCCTTGCCAGCGTGCTTCAGAGGAACCGTGGCCAACAGGGAAGGGGGCTGGGACCTGCACTGTAACCTATGTGGAGGAAGCCAGGGCCATTACAGGAGAGAGAGGCAAGAGGAGGACCCCAGCCCAGAACCCTGAGAGCACTGATCCAGGAGAGGAAAAAACAAGGGAGACTGAGGGCGGCAAACACACATCATCAGACATGGCTTCAATGGACATTAAGAGATTTCTTCGGGACCTTGTAGATGAGCTCAAAACTGAAATATTAAATCAGATAAACCAAGATTATGAGTGGAGTAATAAAATAAATGCTTTCAGGAAGCATCTCTCAGGAAGATACAGACAGAAGAAGGGAGGAACACAAAAAAAGGAGGGAAACATTTGATAAAGAATATGAAGAAAATATAGCATACATGAAGCAGATTCAAAGAGACTACCAGGAAATTAAAAACTCCACTGAAAGCTGGCAAAATGCCTTAAAAGAAAACTAAGGATAGACTATCAAAACTTGAAGATAAGTTTGCAATGTGTGATCATGAAAGGAAAGATCTCTTAAAAATAACAAGGAAACAGGCAGTAACAATACAAAGGCTACAAGATGACAAGAGAATCTACAATTTAAGAGTAAGAAATGTGAACAAAGAAAGAGGAATACAAACAGGTGAATTACAAAGGCTATTCACGGAAATAATTAAGGAAAACTTCCCAAGCATGGGAAAAGAAAATGACATTCAGTTATGTGAGGTATACAGAACTCCAGCCACCTACAACCAAAACAGATCTACACCCAGACATATAATAATCAAGATACCAGAAATTCAATATAAAAACAGAATATTAAAAGCTGTCAGAGAAAAGAAACAGATTACCTATAAAGGTAAGCCCATCAGGATCACAACTGACTTCTCGACACAGACCATCAGATCAAGAAGAGTTTGGAGCAAAGTATTCCAAGCCCTGAAAGAAAATAACCTCCTGCCCAGATTGATGTACCCTGCAAAGCTGTCACTAGAAATTAATGGAGAAACAAGATGCTTCCATGACAAAGAGGAACTGGGGGAGTTTGTGACCACCAATCCAACCCTACAGAGAATACTGAAGGACATTCTAGAGAGAGAGAAAAAAAAATACCAGGATTTTAGGAACAGTGGCAGAAAGGCCTCAATGAGTGGGACAGGCAGTAGAATAAAGAAGGAAAGTAGACAAAGGCAGAAAAATAGCATAGCAGAAATGAGGCAGAAAAGGATGGCTAGAATCTCTAATATAGATGGCCCTGATACACTATATTGTTAATAGTGTACCAGGATTTAAAACCCACATTACACACACCACTCTGCTTAGATGTATTATATTCTGTTCCAGTCATTCTACCTGTACTACATTTGAGGGAACAGACAGTAATCCTGAAAATAGCAGGTTATAGTATGGTAATCATCCTTAATTTCCTATTAACTTAATCTAAAGCTCTTTAAAATCTACACTGTTTTACCATGACTGATCGTAATCCATCTGGTTTGTTAGATCACTGTTTTGTGTTGATAGATTTTATTCAAAGCTGTTATGATTGATAGTATCAAGTCTGAGAGTATAGGAAACTGCACTTAAGATGACAAGATTCACTAGAATATCCACTCTGGTTTGATTATTACCTGCCTTTGAAGTTTTATACTGTCTACAGTGTTTTATTTTTACTAATATTGTTATGTACTGCTATATTCAATTATAATGCTATGTTCAGTTATGCCTGATGATATAGATAGTTCTGTTGAAGATAATAAGAAGCAACACAGTAATCTTTGTAGATCACCTTGTACTGTGGTTTTATACGACTTTGGTTTCATGTTTCTGTAGGAATTTGTTTTGTTTTGTCTTGCTATGTTTTGTTTTTCCCTCTAATACAGAAAGGATAGAAATACATGTAGAGACTCATGCATGCATAGCTGTTTGCACTCTCACTGTTTGAATATCTACTTTGTATGCTTTCATTTTGTAACTTGAACAACTATTTTTAAGAGGACGATATGTAATTTATCAACTAGTGATTTCTTATCTTTTTTTTGAAATTTTGTATTATCTCTACCCTTTACATGTTTTTGTTTCTCTTTATAAAAAAATGATAGATTGGCTAAAGGTTTGTATATTTCATTTATTCTTTCAAAGAACAAACTCGATTCACTGATTTTTTTTTTTTTGGCCTCCATTTCATTGATTTCTGCTGGCATCTTTGTAATTCCCTTCTTACACTAGCTTTAGGTTTGGCTTGTTCTTGGTTTTCTATGGCCTTGGGGAGCATCACTGGGTTATTTGTTTGGGCTGGCTGTTTTTGTGATCTTGGCATTCACAGGTATAAACTTCCCTCTCAGGACTCTTTCATTGTGTCTTACAAGTTTCGATATGTTATGCGGAGATTGTTCAGTTCTAAAAACTGTATTATTTCCTTCGATTTCATCTGTAAAGCACTGATTGTTTGAAAGTGCATTATTAAAAGGAAAAACTGTGATGGGAGAAAGGGGAAAGGAAAAGGAAAAAATAAATATAAACACAATACAGTTAAGATCGTTATACAGCTGGTTTCTCTTGGTTCATTGGGAAAGTTTTGTGCTAGTAATTTTGATTGTTTCATGCCTGTATCTTGTGCTCTGAACAACTACTGTGAATATAATATGCAATGTATTGATTATTGTTTCTCTCCTACTAGCCTGCTTTGAAACTATTTTACTATTATTACTTTTTTCCATTAAAAATAAAAGTACAGATATATTTGCATAATTTCTATGTGTTCTTCTACCATTGATTTCTAGTTTCATTGTACTATGATCTGATTATATGCATGGTATAATTCCAGTTCTTTTGAATTTACGTAGGTTTGCTTTTTTGGCTAGCATATGGTCTATGTTGGAGAAAGTTCTATCTGCTGCTGAGAATGTGTATTCTGTCATTGTTGGGTGGACTACTGTAGATATCAAGTCCATTGTTTAAACGTTTTATTCAACTTTGACATATGTTGATTTATTTTATCTAGTTGATCTATTTGATAGTGGGGTATTGAGGTTCCCTGCTGTACCTATGTTTACTTCATCTTTTATATCCAGTCATATTTGTTTTATGATGTTGGGTGTGCCATTGTTTGGGGCATATAGATTAATAATTATCCCTTCCTGTTCTCTTAGCCAGTATGTAGAGACCTTCTGTGCTTCTTTTTAGGACAGCTATACCTGCTATTTTCAGGGATCCCACTGCATGAATTATTGTTTCCCACCTGTTGATTTTTATTCTGAGTTTATTTTGGGGTGAAACGTTTCTCATACGCAGCATACTGTTGAGCTTTGTTTCTTGGTCCATTCTGCCCATTTGTGTCTTTTGATTGGGGAAGTGAGACTTTTTACTGAGAGGAAATGACTTATTCCTGCCTTTCCTCATTTTTCTGTTGCTGACTCCCTTTCTTTCCTTTCTACTTAACTCCCACCCTCCTTGGTGTATTCATCCATTTAGGTCTTTTGTCATTGTCAGCTTGATTTTCTCTTCTGAGAATTCTCAAAAATCCTTGAGCATTCTTGGAGTGCTGATTTGGTGGCCGCAAATCTCTTTAGGTTCTCTTTGTCGAAGAAACATCTTATTTCTCCATCAACTTTGAAAGACAGATTTGCACCATCTAATTCACTGTTAGTTCTTTCCCCTATTATTTTATGGTACCAGTTAAGAAAAAGGCAGGTGAGGGAATGGGAGTTTATGAGGGCACAGAGCCAGGTTTTAGGCTCACTCCATGCTGTCTGCTGATCTCAACAGGACTCGCTGGCATCAGGTCCTTTACCTCTCTGACTGGTATTTTGAAACCCTTTGTTTCTGCTGTGAATGGAGAACAGGAATTTGTTACACAGAACAAATTCCCAAGACCATGGGATCTGCATTACCATTTTTTTTTTTTTTAGTAAAAATCCTCCATCTCTGGGTCTGGTCTGTGACTGCTGTTTGGAAACGCCCTGGGCACCTGCAGAGCCGTGTGACTTTCACTGCTGTCGCCTGTGTGTGGCTCTTGTGTCTGTGCAGGGTCTGTGACTTAGTTGGATTGTGCACCTGTCCGGGAAGACTCTGCCTGACGGTGCTGCGCTGACTGCTGGGACTGCCTTTCTCCTCGCTCTGTTTGCTGCTGCTGTTTCCCTTAGAGATGCTGAAGGTGTATGACGGGAAATGGCTCTCGACTGCTGTTTGGCTGCTCTAGCTCTCTGATGCCAGGCTGTGGCCAAATGGTGGCAACTCTGGGTCTCTCAGTCTGGTAAAAGGTCTCACGGTGAGAACCACAGAGTATTCCAGGGGGCTCACTACTGGGATGTCTTCAGCTAATTGGGGCAAATTTAAGGCAGGTGGTTAAGGCTGATCTTTTTGTTGTTGTTGTCTTTTTGAGTCAGGGTCACACTGTGCAGTTCAGGTTGGTCTCAAGCCGACTTTGTAGCCCAGGCTGGTCTGTACTTGCAACAATCCTCCTGCCTCAGCCTCTGAGTGTTGGGATTACAGGCGTGTGCCACCCCCCCCCCAGCACTAAGGCTGATCCTGCCTCAGTACAAATTGGGAAACCACAAATACTGGCTACAGACTGGGTTTCTGAATTCTAATTCTGTTCTCCAGCTAAATCTCTCATGGGAAAGGGAAGTGGTCAGTTCTCTCTTACGTCTGTTTTTATGAATTCATACCAGGCCCACAGACTTGGGTACTGTTCGGTCTGCTGGCTGCAGTCTGCACATCCCACAGACCCTGCTTTCAACCAGCACATCGCCAGCAGGTATCCCTGCATCCTGTGCCTGGCATGGTGCTGGGGGGACCAGATGCTGCGCCATCCTCTCGACTCCTGGACCAGCTGATAGAATTCTTTCTCCTGTTTTTCCCCTTTGCCCAAGAAGAGGCCCCTCTGCCTTCACCCCCACCAGCTCCTGCCCCAGCAAACCCATCCCCAGTGAGATTGAGGTCAGGAAACAAACGAGCACCCCACCTCACTCAGGGGCATCTGCTCTCCCTACAGGAAGTGTTGGGCGAAGGCGGGAGTTGTCAGATACCTGTCCCCGTCTCAGTGGTAGACGGGGCTCAGGGTAAAGCAGAGTCCTGGGAAGTTTAGGGATGAATGTATTGAGGACAGTTTTTCTTCTGACCGCAAGGGACACGACTGCAGTGCTGACCCACTGTGGCACCGGTGGTGAGAAAGCTGTATTCTTAGAAGGCGGGTGGAGCACAGATAGGCAGGCAGCTGACATTCCAGACCGTGATGTCCAGAGGCCGGGGAGAGCCAGTCCCTCCTACAGACCCCAAGTGGGACCCTGAATATTCTATCAGCGAGGGCAGAAGGGATCATTTTGTAACTTTTATTTTAGGAGAATGAGAAGGTGTCAGGTTAAACCTGTCAGCTATGATGGGCACAGAGATAATGCAAAAAAGAGGAGCAATCTGCTGTGTTTTCAAATCATGCGGAGGTCTTCTGACAGTGTAGTAGCGCTGGCCCTGATGGACACAACTGTATGTGACAGACAGTGTTCCACGAACGAGGGGAAAGTTACAGATACTGGAGGCAGGATCCCAAACTCCACTGTGGACACGGGTGGAGGAAGCCTTCAAGGTCTGTGATAACTGGGGCCAAGCAGAGCAGGTAAAGAAGGAAAAGAAATCTGAGCAAGAGATGTGGCTTTCAGATGATGTAATTCAGCTGCCACCTCAGGGTAACATCCTGCAAAACTCACGGAAGCTGGGGCAGAGATCTGTGTGCGTATCCTGAAAGGAGGTCACTGGAGAAAATGTCCTAACCCAAACCTGGCTAGAAGGACCTGCCAGGGCAGCATCTCACACCAAACCCGGGACAGACGGGCTCCCCTGGGAGAGGGAGCCGGTGCTCCAGGCTCCACTGCATCAGAGGCTGTGAGGATGCACCAGCGGGGCCTTGGGGCCCTGACGTGGCGGGTGGGGAAGCGCATTCTTCCTGGACACAGGAGCTGCCTACTGTGTCCCGAACCAGCTGGTCTGATGCTCACTGCAGGTGCGGATGGGCAGCCCGAGGAGAGAAACTGTACTTTCCCTGAGTTATGAGACTGGAGCACTGCCATGACCCCTCCTTTCTGCGTGTCCCGGATGTCCTATTCCTGTCAGGAAGATGCAGGTTCTGAACCTCTTTAAGGAGATCAGATACAGGTTTCTGTGGGGTCTGAGCAGGGGACCATCTGTTAGTGCTCCTTGATATTCCTGATGCAGGACTTGAGCAGATTCCTGAGAAATAAGGGCCCAGGTACAGACATTAATTTGGGACACTAACACACCAGGATGTGCTGCGAACGCAGACCCCACTAAACACACACTTCAAACCAGGGATAGTGGCACACACCTGTAATTCCAGCATTCTGGAGGCTGAGGCAGGAGGATCACTGCAAATTTGAGGCCAGCATGGGCTACATAGAGAGCTCAAGGCCAACCTGAACTATGTATCAAGAATTTGTCTTAAAATTACAAAACACTTGTGCCTCTAGTGTAAAAAGTAAATAAGAACTATAAATGTAATAAAACCAAAATGTGTAATTGCTATTGTAAAAAAGAGAGGAAAAGAAAGTGCTCTAAGGGATATAACTGCATGTATGTTTGAGTGTGTAAAATAGATGACCATATTGCTGAATCTCTGTTGGATCTTTGAGCAGAATTGTTTGCAGTCTCACTGTTTGAATGTCTACTATGTATCCTTTAATTTTGTAACTTGAACAACTATATTCAAGATGACAATATGTAATTTATAAACTAGTGATTTCTTGGTGGTTTTCTTTTTCCTTTTTCTCTTTCTTTCTTTTAGAATTCTGTATTGTTGCTACCCTTTTTTCTGTTTTGCTTTTTTTCTTCTCTTTAAATAAAATTTTAAAAGTGTATAATTGCTATTGCAAAAAACAGGAAATAGGAAGCGCTATAAAGGATATAACTGCATGCATATTTAAGTGTGCAGGATTGTTACCCATATTTCTGAGTTCTTGTTGGATTGTTGAACAGATCTGTTTGCAGTCTCACTGCTTGAGTATCACTTTGTGTGCTTTGATTTTGTAACTTGAACAACTATTTCTAAAAGAACAATATGTAATTTATCAACTAGTGATTTCTTACTGTTTATCTTTTTTTTTGAAATTCTGTATTTCTATCCTGGTTTTTTTTTTCCTCTTTAAATAAAAAAAAAAAAAAGAAAAAAAAACACAAAACACACTTTAAACCGGAAGTAGACCACCCCTAGAGTAGACAGGATCCCCTCAAACTTGAGGTTGAGAGGTACTCAAATTATACTGAAGAAATTTCTGAGACATGGGTTCATTAGATTTGTTAGTCTCCCTGTAACACTGCTCCCATTCTGCTGTGAGGAACCCAGCAGGGAGTCCAGGTCTGTTAAAGACCTCTGTGCAATTAATGAGGCTCTCATTCCTATACCCCCCATGGTACCGAACCCTTACCCCTGCTTACTGGCCCCCAGGGAAGCTATGTACTTCACTGTCCTGGATCTGAAGGAAGATTTTTCTTGTGTCCCCTCCATTTGGAGTCCCGATATTTATTCACCTTCGGATGGCAGAACCCTGATTCACAGGGGGCTATTCAGTGTACTGGGACAGAATGTCCTCAACGGTTAGAGATAGTCCTCTTCTACTTGGGATGCGTTAGCCAAAGAATTAAGTTGACACTAAAAAAGTATATGGACTGTTTATTAATAGCTAGATACATCTACGAGGACTTGGACAATAATACAATTACTGTCCTCAAATTCCCGGCAGAACATGGTTATAAGGTCTCGCCCATTAAGATGTCTCAACATCAGGGACCTGAGCTTTGGCAACACATCAAAACCAAGCAATCACCTCCTTATCCCCTCCCCAGACCAGAAGCAACTCGGGCTCTTGGGTGTGGCTCACTGGTGTTCAACCTGGATACCTAGCTTATACCATTAGCCAGGACACTCTATGAAGCGCTAGAAAGAAGCAAAGAAAGGAAGCTACTTTCTGGAGATAAGAAATGTCCATGGGTGTTCAAGGCCAGGTACAGGACACCACAGGGTCCAGAGGGCCCATCCTGACTTTTCTCCTGTTACACAATTTGTACTTTAGCCTAACAGTAGCCAGCTGTGCATCTCCATACTTTCCCGAGGGCCGTGGGAAGCAACCTGTGTTTACCCACTGGTATGATGAACAAGGTGTGTGTGTGTTTGCAGAAGTGGTAAAACAGGATTTTTACCCACCTCACGTTCTGTGTCATCTTGCTTTGCACACATTTGCTGGAGCTGCAGTGGCAGCTCCAGTGTCATTTTAAACAGACTCCATGTTAGCCCTCCTGAGTCCTCCTGTCTACCCCTCCCAGTTTCCTCTCTGATGAATCATGTAGACTAAGCAGCCACAAGACAGACCTTTGTCCTGGATGACTTCATCTCAGGAAGCCCCTCTCGCCCCTAAAGCCACTCCTAGTCTCCACCCCTAGTCTCCCCCTTGCACCAAAAATCGCACCAAATAAGGAGCAAACCTCAAATCTGGATCTCCCCCACTTAATGTCCAGACACCCAGTCCTAGGAGTCTATCCTCTGGACCCCATGTCATCTCCTGATTGGTTAATAGAGCTTATTTGCCTTATTCTCGGCCTCCATGGACTATTCTCTGCATCTTGTCACAACAGAACATCACAGAGTTCCAACAGTCCCACACCACTCCAGGATTAGTTAAAAAACTTTTTTTCTTTTGACTTTTCTGGTAGAAGTAGCCCAATTCAGTACAATGGCAAGTGAGAAACCAGATTTGCAAGTTTTGGAGGAAGTCAAAAGTGAACCAGCAAATTTTTCATGCTTGGGTGAAGATGATCAATTATGATAAAACACATGCTTTTATAACCGAAGACTGATGTGGGTGGATGATGATTATGATGGCTTTGATGCTGGCCATGTGAACCAAAATTACCATGAAGTGAAACAGATCAAGAATCAACCAATACAGACCAGGGAGTGCAGATTCCTTGATTTAGATGAGAAAGGAAACACATGTAATTTAACTGTAGTCAAAATGTTGGGAAATGGCCATGAATCCAAATGGAACAATCCAATTTAAGAACTAGGTCCAAAAAAAATAGTGGAGGTCTTGGCAGGACAACAACATATTGGACAGAATACCAGCACTGCCATTCAATGCTAAAAATTGAAACAGATGAAATGCTACAAGATGCTATAAAATACACAAAGGCTGAGATACAGTAAAACATTGTTTGCACCAATAACTATATTTAAAAATGCATTTATTATGACAATTCACTGAAAGCATTCATTAGTGTACTGTACTTATCAGGGATTTCTCATGGTAACTGCAGGAATGTAAAAGAACAATGAGTCAAAATATGATATAAAAATGTATGCTTTTGTTGATGTAAGGACTTACACTTTTAATTTAGAAATTCATCCTGGAATGCAGCCATCAGGTCCTTATTCATACAGTAATAAACTGACAGTGAGCAGACTTGTTGCTCCTATCTCCTAAACTAATCAGAATGTGACAGTCAACAATTGACTTATCAGTTTGCAACTGATGTTACCTTTGCTAACAGAGTACAAATTGACCAGTGCAGAAACTGTGCAGGAACAAAGAAATTCCAAAGGAAATGTTGCAACTTCAAAACAGGTAACTGTATAGCACAACCTATGGATTTCAGAAAGATACAAGATCAGCTTCAGATATAGGAGAGAAAAACAACCTGGTATCACTAATGTCAACAATGCACCATGATGGAAATATTCATAGGGAAACTTCAACAAAACATATGCCTGAGATGGAAACTTTCTAAAATAAAACCAAAGGAGTTGCTCTGGAAGCTACCTCAGGATAGCAGTTATTCAGTCAGTGGTGGCAATGAAAAGGGTAATTCACCAGGATAATAGTCTAGGACAGAGCACCCAAAAGAGCAGCCCAGACACTGGAGCCAGAAAGGTTACTGGCCATGGTATGCAGTGTCCCCTAATCCTCTTGCTTGACAGGAGGACTAAAGGGTACCTCAAGACCCCCATGGGGTAGTGTACAGATGAAGGAGGATGAATTGTCTTAAGCCAATGAAGTGTTTAGGGCTCTACTTGGGATCCATCAAGAAAGGAATCTTTATGATGCCTACTTTGTAATTTCTTTACAGGAATTATAGGAATTAGGAGGTCAAGTGGAGAACAGCAACTTGTGCGGCTTGTTTCAGTAACGTCAGTCCTACCCCACCCCTCCTGCTGACTCACCTTCTCCAGGTGCCTTCACTGCAGTCCGTCAGAGCTTGGCAGGAAAGGGCTGCCCAGCAGGGATGAGCGTGCATGACAGCACGGGCAGGGACCAGACCCAGGGACTCCTGCCTGACGCAGCCCGGGACAGTGTAGACTACCGACCCTGGGTTGCCACGCTGACCTGCAGCAGCACTGGGGCTCACCAGGTGGTGGCTCTGCCAGCATGGACACCTTTCCCCACCACTTTGTCTGCTGGGGACACTGTGATACAGATGAGGCTACATCCCACCCCTTGCTCTGTGCTGTCACATGACTCCATGCTGCAAGACCACAACTGTTGCAGAGGCACCTGGGAAGTTAAGTCTGGAACCAGGGTCATTGGTTCCAGAAAACCTAGCCCCAACTGTGCAGGGGAAGGTTGGCAACACCACTGGCATTTTGCATCACTGCAGGGTTCTCCGCCCCCTGGCTTTTTACAGGGAAATGCAGATCCACACAGACTTTGGGTGACAGCAGAACCTGCCAGGCTGCCAGGGCTCCTGGGGTCAGGACAGGCTCTGGGCTCTGGCTCTCTAATGTGTTATCTCTGGCATGTGACCTTACCTTTATCCTGAACCCACAATGTAGCCGAGGTGCTAAGAAGTAGAGCCAGGCCCTGTTTCTGCTCCAAGAATCACAGATACATGTTCCTGCCCTGACACAATTCCAGAACAATACTGCTTTGGATTCACCGTTCATAGCTTTCTTTCCTTCTTCATTTCTTCTTGGTTTAAATGGAGAACTTGACAACTTCTGAGGGTGAGTCAATGGACAAGCCCAGCTCTAGCCAGTCAGAGCAGCTGCTGTCCAAGACAGCCACATGCCTGGGCTTCGCGCAGTAACACCATGGACACATCGGGTGAAGAGGGGGAGGGGAGCAGCCAGCTCAATCTCTTACCCGGCTGCTCGGGATTGAGAGAAATCACACAGGTGGCCGGGCTGCCACTTCAGCTAATGACTGTTCCTGAAGAAGGGCAGTGCTCGCCATATTTATCTTTTTACTAAACAGAGTATACAATATACACATATCAAGGCTTTTCTCAAAATTTATTTAGGTTTTTTAAAGATTCATTAAAACTGTTATTTCATTACAAATGACTTCTTCCTTACAAATTTCCCAGAAAGCACGGCCTCTTTGTTCTGGCTTCCATGTTTAAACACATCACCAGGAACAGAGAATTATTGCACTCATGTGAGTATAAAAGATTTATGAGCCAGAAAAGCATGCTCTGGGAGCCAGCTCTTGGATGACTCAGCTCAAATTCATAGGGTGACTGGTGAAGGTCTTGGCAAAGCAGAAGCCAGGCGATGGGGCAGCCCGAGGCCTTCAGCCCTCGCAGGGGCAGCACCCACAGGGGCCTGGTGGGTGTGGCTCACAGGCAGCCTGGAGGCCCGAAGAGTAAACGTACGGCACAGACTCATAGAGTTGGGCTGCCAGGCTGAGGGAAGCCCTGGCTGGAAGCTCAGAGCCTCGGGTGCGTCAGGGTAGCATCCTCAACCTCCCAAGTGGCTGCACGTGGCAGGCACGTTTCGTGTGGCCTGGCCGGACCCTCTACCATCTCAGGTTTCCTCATGTCCCCAGGGTGTCCCTTTCCAGCGAAGCTCAAGCTGCAGACATGACTGCTTTCCTGGGGTGACAGAGGAGCAGGGAACTCAGGAGCCTGTGGAGAGGTTTCCCGTGGTCTCATGACAAAATGCTGTGTCCACTGCGCCCCATGGAATGGTCTCGGTCTCGGTAGCAGCGCCCACAGGAGCAGAAGCCGAGGGAGCAAAGGTCAGGTCCATTTCTGACACAGAACAATTGTGAAGGCGGTGCGAGCTGCCAGCCTGGGTGCCCTGACAGCAGGGGAGCCGACCCCCGGCCATGCGCGCTCCCTGCTTCAGGCTACGTGCGGCAGAGCTTCAGAGGGAAGTTCTCGGTGATGAGGTGATCACCGTGGAGCAGCACCACCACGTTGACCTCGAACTCTGTGGGGCGAGGAGACAGAGGGCGCACGTGCACTCACTCGGGAGCAGCAGGGACTGAACGTCAGGCGCTCTGGGGCACACGAGCTCTAATGGTGAGGGAGCCTTCGGGTGCCACGTGGGCTTCCAGGCTTACGTCCCACCTGGTGTCACCTCGGGCTTGTGGCAAAATCACTGAAGACCACTGTCATAGGTCAGAACTCAGTGTTCACCCAAAGGCAAGGCCTTGAGAGGCAACGGGGCCACAGGGACCCCAACCTCATTGATGGAGTCGCCCATCCAGAGCTCACGGAGACAGCACAGAGGAGCGGCCCCGCAGGAGGCAGCAGTGGCCAGGCCCAGGCCTCTGAAGGCCGTGCCCGGCTCCCTTGCTCTCTGCACCCCAGCTGCTGTGAGCAGCTTCCCTATGCCCTGTCCCCTGGTCTTGCAACCAGCTGACCATGGACTGAACCCTCTGGAGCCAAAACACAGATTTGCTCCTCTAAGTTGTGCCTCACGTGACTCTGGCCAAGCAGTGAAAGCTGATGGACGGGGCCACTGTAGGTGGGGGCGCCCATGCGAAAAGCAAGGTAGAAAACCACGTGCGGGACATGACTGAGGCCTTGAGCTCCCATCCTTACAGTCACACAGAGGCCGCAGACACGGTGGTTGGAGGTGGTCAGTGCAGTGCCGGTGATCACCATTCATTCAGCGTCTTGTTGGGGCCTGGCCACATCCACAACTCCATCTGCCCGCCCACCCCTGGCTACACGCCATGTGGCCAAGCCTGCAGTGACAGTGACCTCGTGTGACAGTGCAGCCCCATGGGAGCAGAGCAACTGAGGCACCACAGTCTCCACGAACCCCTGGAACAGTGGCTGCTCAGCAGCGCTCAGAGCAGTGCTCAGGCCTCTGTACCAGCCATGCCTTCCCAGGACCCCGCACTCGGGGCGAGCCTGTGCCACTTACCCACTTTGAAGTTGGTGGTCTCCAGCGTGGGGCAGGTGAAGAGCCGGGGGAAGACCATGTGGATAGGCACTGAGAGGCCCCGGCAGACGTCGCCGTCGGCGATCTGAATGTTCTGAATCTCTGTGGCGTCGCGGGCGTAGCCTTCTGCACACCCTGGGGGGGGAAGGGGAGGGAATGGCACCGGGTCAGGGATTACGCCTGTAATCCCTGCACTCGGGAGGCTGAGGCAGGAGGATCGTTGTGAGTTTGAGACCAGCCTGGGCTACAAAGGTCTCCGGGCCCTTCCAGCCAGCTCTGCTCCAATCTGTACCCACACACTTGCCCTACGTGGCTCCGGACAGCACCCCAACCTGCCCTGCTCACAGTGCTCCCAGGGCTTTGGGAGGTGACTGGCGGGAGTGGCCATGCTGAAGAAGTGAGTTCTCAACAGGCTGGGGGTGCAGATTGCACCCCCAGGCTGAGGCCGGAGAAGCGCAGAGTTCACAGCCAGCCCAAACTACTCAGTGAGACCCTGTCTCAGAAAAACCGATCGATCAGCTGATCAATCAATGTCAGTAAAAGTGAGCTCTGTCTCCCGCGGTGACACAGCCTGCCGCAAGATGGCAGAGCAGGAAGGCCCCTGCCAGATGCTCTCCTGGCACCTTAAGCCAAATAAGCCCTATTTTTCATAAGCTGCCCAGCCTTAGGTAATCTGTGATAGCAACAGAAAACAAATGCAAGACACAAGATGTTCACTGCAGCAGAGACATGCTCTGACTTTTGTATCCACCCATATCTCTTTTTTGCCCGTACTGGGAATTGACCTCATGGCCTTTCAACAAAGTAATATCTACAGATTTAAAAAAATTTTTTTGAAACAGGTTGGGCTCAAACTTGCAACCCTCTTGCCTTGCCTCCGAGAGTTCTGGGCTAACAGGTGTGTACCATCACATCCAGCTCACCTACACCACTTTAACCACTGACCACACAAGGGTGACAGGCAGAGGGCAAGGACGCACCGCAGGTCTCCACGCGGACCAGCTGCAGCTCGATGCTCCGGATGGCGGCGTCCGAGTGCTCCACCACGAGCTCGCCAGTCAGCGGCTGCGTGATGGCACAGTTGGTGGAGTTGAGGTGGCCTCTAATGAGGAATTTGGGCAGCAGTGCTCTCTAAAAGACAGGAAAACACATAAATCAGGAGTGGGAGGAAAAAGGGGGAGTTACTCGATAGTCAACTCAGTGCAGATATTAAAAACTAAACACAATCGCTGGGCGTGATGGCTCACGCCTGTAATCCCTGCACTCGGGAGGCTGAGGCAGGAGGATCGTTGTGAGTTTGAGACCAGCCTGGGCTACAAAGCGAGCTCAAGGCCAGCCTGAACTGCATAGCAAGACCCTGTCTCAAAAAGACAAAAAACAAAACAAAACAAAACAAAACAAAACAAAAAAACAACCTGAACACAGTGTTAGGGAATTGACACGATATGCTGGGGTCCTCCTGTTTTGTAAAACGGAAGTACAACAACTGTGACTGCATCTTACAGCTTGGACACTAAGAGACTGAACTGTTAAACTCTAAACACAGGAGGGGTGACAGGAAAACATGGTGTTTGAATTTTAAAAAATTTACATCTCCTGAGATCCCCGCCATGTTGGAACTTAGGGTGCTGGGAAACCAAGCAACCCCCTCACCGCCCTGGTAAGCGCTGTGAGCCTACTGGCGCGCAGGCCGAGATTCAAACATCCATCCCCGCCCCCGCCCCCCTTAGCAAGTGGGAGCCAGAGATCTGAGCATCTCTTGCAAGGCTGACCATATGCAACATAGGAAATAAGGGGGATTTCCTTCTACCATCTTTTTGAAGGCAAATATTTTTATCTGTTTTGCTCTGTTCTGATTAATGGTATTGCTTTATTTAATATTCTGTTTTGCTAAGTTCTCTAATGTTCTGTATTTCCTTTGATTCTGCTATACCTGACTGAATGAACAACTATTGTGAAGATAATGGGATATACGATGGCACCTATTACTGTTGTCCCGGTGACCTGCTGTGAATTTTATACCAGTTTCACTGCACTGTCTCAGTTGGCTTTGTTCTGTCTTATTCCGTCGTATTTTACTACCTTCAAAATAATAAGAAATTTTTTTAAAAATTTATTATAGTAAAATACACATGGTCACAAGGCTCCTCAGAATACGCCCCTCTTACTTCAGAGACACTTGGCCACTGTCCTGGCTGCTTTCCACAGCCACTCTGGAGTCCCCTTCCCTGAGGGTCTTTAGTTGTGTGGTTGTGGCTGCCCTCATGTGCTCAATTGATTTAAAATGTTCACCTTTCACGATCATTGTGACTTCAGGGAGGGAGGAGCCGGATGTCACACAGGGCCAGAACTGGTGAATCAGGTGGCCGTGGACTTGGGATCGTGTTTTGAGGAGCTGCCTTTCTGCTGACTGGCCCTCAGCAGCAGCTTTCACTGTATTTTTGATCACACCTTCTAAAGACACTCAGGAAGAGGACTCCAGGGCTGCTGCAGAATGCGGCGAGAAGGAAGGTGTGACTGAAACTAGTGGAGGAGCTGAAGGGGATGTGAGGCAATGTGGCTTTACTGTAATAGGTTTTTTTTTTTTTTTTTTACCAGTACCAGGGATCCAACTCACAACCACGCACTTGCAAGGCAGACGCTTATGCCACTGAGCTAAATCCTCAGCCCTGTAATACATTTTTAAAAACTTAAATATTCACTGTATGTATATTCTGATCACAGCTAGTACTTAAGGCTCCCAAAGACACAGCCTGTGCAGAAGGCCCAGCTCCAGACTCGGATCTGGACGGCTCCTCACGCCAGCCTAAGAGGTGAAAAAGTCTCAGGAAGCTGGCAGGGGCGTGTAAGGACAACCTGCCACACGGGAGAAAAAGGGGAAAAAGGTAACCAAAAAATCTTTCCACTGTGCAATTTTGAAAAGCCAAGATTTTTTATGTGAAGGAAATGCTGAGGAGCGACTTTCCCAAGGCCAGAGGAAAAGCCTTTGAATCTTTTCTTTGAGTCACAGGAAGCTGGCAGGGGCGGCCAGTGCGCTCTGTGGGAAGCGCATGCCAGCTGTGCCTCGATCATGTAGTCGAGCATACTCAGTCCAACAGAAACACCACAGCAGCCACAAATGTCATTTAAAATCATATATGTAACTGCCAACGTGCAATTAGCACATCGGTTGCTTTTTTGTGTGTTTTTGAAATGGGTCTCGCTATGCAGTTCAGGCTGGCCTTGAGCACATTTTATAGCCCAGGCTGGTCTCCAACTCACAAAAATCCTCCTGCCTCAGCCTCCCCAGTGCTGGGATTAGAGACATAAGCCACCATGTCCAGCTCCATACAGTTTAATTTAAAATTTTCTAGGAGCCACGTTTTTTTTAAAAAAAAAAGTAAAATCAATCAGCCTATCTAAAATGTTATCACCACCGCACATAATCAGTACAGGATTACGAACAATGTTCTCCAGTTTTCACACCGCGTCTCTGACGCTGGGTTGGGCCGCTCAACTTCCTGCTCATACCTGGGTGGCCAGCCATACCCCAGGTCAGGAGGGTCAGGGGCGACACGGGGCTGGCACTGAGCCACAGAGCGGGGCAAGCCCAGCTGGGCCCCAAGGACAGGGGCTGAGAGGGGCGCAGGCCAAGACGCTTACAAGCACGACTGAGTGGGGCTGGCGTTCAGGGCAGTGCAAAGCCCGGGCGGCTCAGGTCACGATTCCATCAGGGAACAGAGGAGAGCAAAGCGCTCCCTGTCCAGCTCAAAGCACCAACTGAGCCACCGGTGTGACAGTGATGCGCACAGACGGCAGCCAACCTGCACCAGTCCCGGAGCCTCGCCTCCAGCTCCCCGTGCCCCGTGAGAGCTCCCTGCCCCCAGTAAATCCCTTTCCTACTTGAAAACAAATGGAAGCCCAGGGATGCTTGGTGCTCATGAAACGTGATGTCCACTGTGTCCTTGTCTGCCAACACTGACCGCGACTTCCACCTTCTGTACTCGCCCTCACCCAGCACAGCTGTGAGGGGCCCCACTAGACCACCCCATGGGGCATTTCTGCCTGAGAAAGAGCTGGGCCCGGCACTGTGGTGACTCTGCTCCTCCCAGCACTCAAGTTCGAGTCCGGCCAGGGTGACTTAGTGAGACCCGCTTAAAGCAAAGCTCGGAGCAAGGGCGGAGGTTCAGTCCTCAGCACTGAGGGAAACCAGTGGGTGGGATGTCAGGAATGGCGGTGCTCTCAGAACTCAGGAGGCTGAGGCAGGAGGAGTCAGAGCCGGCCTAGGCCACACGTGGCAAGAGAGGAACAAAGAAAGAGATGGTGGATGCAGGCATGGCTCAGTGGTGGAGCGCTTACCTGGTACGAGAGCCCTGGGTTCCAAGCCCAACCCTGCAGAAAGGGAAAAACCAGCGACGAAGCTGGGAGTGTTCAGAGGCCACGGACTGTGTGTGTGTGGCCCTACACAGCCTGATAGGCCAGGGATCACACGCACATGCCCCTGGGCTGTGGTGGGCCTGTGATCTCAAGTGGGGACCTAAACCCAAGAAGGGGCACTGCAGGTGATACCTCTGAGGGGAAAGACCACTTCAGTGCAGCCCCTGAGAGGGACAGCAGGGACATCTATAACAGGAGGGCTCCCCCAACAGGGAGCGGGCGTGCAGTCGGACCCTGCTGTTACCCAAGAAAACACCAGAGCGGAACTGAAGAGACGGGGAGAACCAGGCATGGGGGCTCACCCCTGTGATTCTAGCACTGAGGAGACTGAGACAGGAGGGTTGCCGAGAGTTAGAGGATAGCCTCACTACATGGTGAGACCCTGACTGAAAAAAAAAAGGAAGTAAAAAAAATGGAAATAAAGCTCCTGTAAAAAAAGAGCACAAGTGGGGCTAAAGGGAGGGTACAGGAACGGAAAAAAGAAACAGCAAGACACATCACATAGAGGGACACAGTTCCTATAATGAATGATCACTGTGTATATGTAAAAAGTGGGGAACAGAGGGCCGACTGGTCCTGGGTCTGGTGCTCTCAGAAACCAGAGAGGAGTCATGGGAAGTTCACAGGGGCGTGGGCATCTCTTTCTAGAACCTTCCACAGAGCTCATGGCAACATGCCACTTGCCTCCACTGTACTGCCCAAGGGAAGAGGTCAGTGCTCACTCCGTGTCCCAGCTGCCCCGCTCTCATCAGAGGGGTCCAGGCACAAAGCACAGGGGAAGGGGAGCAGGGGAGGTCCCATCCAGAAGGCAGAAGGAGGCGGCTGCCTGTGGCCCCATCTACAGTGACCATGAGGGCCATGCCATGAGGGTCTGGCCAGCTACTGAGTGGAAATGATGTGGGGAGAAGACGCAGAGGGCAGCGAGAGGCAGGTGGCCCAATGCAGACCACAGCCACTAAGGCAACAGTGCCAGGGCCAAGGGCCACAGTGCTGTGAAAGGCAGAGAGGACAGGAGAAATCACTAACAAGCTGGGCCCGGCAGTGCATGCTGTGGTCCCAGGAACTTAGGAGGCTGAGGCAGGAGACTGCTGGCACCTAGGCATTGCAGGCCACAGCCTGGACAACCTAGCAAAACCCTGTCTCAGCAGAATCATAAACACACGACCCACGTCTGAAACCTGCTCTTCCAAGTCGTTACTGAGCTCAGCACGGTCATGGTAAACACACCCATCAATGTGGCCACGGACACTGAGCAGGGATCCCCCTGGGCCCCAGGTGCGCGTGTGCGGGGCGCACTCACCTCCTTAACGTTCTGCAAGGTCTCCGGCGTGATGGTGAAGTCCACGGGGCTTGGTGTCAGCTTCCCCTTCTGCGGCTGGAACGGGAGGGACAAGGTGAGCAGGCTGAGGCCTCCGAAGCACTGGCCCTGGGTTCTGACAGACACAGCTCAGCTGGAGGACAGCACGCACTCTGCACCAGCTCTCCCCACCCCAGGACTCAGTTTTCCCACCTGAAAGAGGAGGACACAGACGTCCACACCTCCGAAGTCCTCACAGGCTTGGAATTTAAAAGGCAGAGGCATCTGCTGCCAGTCTCGCTCCCAGAATAAGAGCTCAGACAGTGTTGCCCTGCACACTTGAGGACGGCACACAGAAAAGGCCGAGTGACCCACAGTGTCGCAGGGTATCGGAGTCACTGCCAGGCTGACACGGCTGCTACTGCTGTCCCGGCTGCTACTGCTGTCCCAACAGCAACACTTGAGAGGGACTTGGTCCCCTCACTTGCTGGACAGCGGGGCCACCCCAGGCCCGGAGGGGGGTGCAGGAGCCAGGGACAGACTTACGGCAGAGTGCACGATGAACTCACAGGTCTTCGTCAGGTCCTTGGCGAGCAGCGACCGCCGCATGTCACAGCGCAGCGTGTACTGGGGGGAGGCGGGGAAAGTGCCATTTTAGTGGGCACTGCTCTCAGGGGACATCAGAGGGCCAAGAGGGCCGCCAGGGCTTAGGAAACAGCACTGAGGGGCTGTGTGACACGGAGTCCAAGCAGAGAATGGGGAGTTACTATTCCACCTGGGGCACTGCAGTGGGAATGAGGGGCAGCCATGGGAAACGCACGTGGGGCCCCAACTCTGCCACTGCCGCAGGTGCACGCTCCCGGCCCAGGGCAGGGAGGCCCGGCTGACTGGTGCCTCCCACTCTGCAGGCACAGCCACTGACTCACAACCAGAGAGGATCCAGTGTATCGGGGGCTGTCAGAGACCCCAGAATGCCTACCCTCGCTCCCCTACTGAGCACAAGGCCCCGGGGCCAGGCTCACAGTCGTACCCTGTCCTCAGGGGCATCCCAGGTATTGAGGAGGGACCCTCGAGTTAGCAGCCGGCAGAGGTCAGGGGCATCAGGATGTCCAGCTTCGCCAGCACCGGAAGCACGTGAAACACTGGGACCGCGACAGGAATAAAGACAGACGCCTGCCAGCAGCGCTAATGCAGACTCCCACACAGGACAGGGTCTTTTTGTTGTTTGTTTTTTGGGTACTGGGAATTGAACTCATGACCTCACGCTTGCAGGCAGGCACCGAGCCACTGAGCTCCATCGCCAGCCCTGTACTGGGCATTTTTAACTAGGAAGGAGGTGACTAGAATCTCTGTAAATCAACTCTGAGCACGCAATTCCAGCAGACATGGTGGTGTCTCTGTGTGACAGTGTAAACCCTCGCTAGCACGGCCACGCAGTAGAAGGAACATACAAAACCTATCCATGATCTAAACACTTTTTAAAAGAAAGAAGCACAAAAAACAACTAGGAAAGACTGACAGTTTCTTATGCACAGTCCCTAATAAATGCAGATGAAAACTAAGTGCAGCATGACTGAAAAGAGTGGAAGCAAAAGTCCTGAGACCTAAGAAACAGCACAAGCAGTGCAGCAAGCTGAGGCCCTGTGAGCTGGGAACTAAACACTGGCTACGTTTTAAATCCTTTATTTTTGGCTGCTGATTCGTTTTTCATGATGCTGCTGCAACCAATTCAAATTATAAATGGACAAATTTCTTTGCATCTGTATAACTCGAGAAACATGACACTAGGGCTTAAAAACAAAGCTTTTATCCTAAGTAATGCATCAGTGATACCTTCAGAGTAAGGCAGCAGCGGGGGGCTAGGAGGAGGGACAGTCCGTGCACCCCTACACCAAGGCCAGTCGTGTGACCACGGGAAGTCACTGTCCTTTCTACTGAATAAGAAGACTAGAAAAAGGCCTGTCAGGTACAATAACTGAATATATGGATGGGCAGGACAGATCAAAGTCATAATCCTAATTTCTCCTAGAATACAGATTTACTCAGAAGATGCAATGACAAATTTGAATGTGAACTGGGAACTGATGATATTTCAGGATTTACACTGATTTTGAAAGGTAAGAAAATGTTAACTATGATCTTATAGGAGAATCCCCTCTCCCTTTTTTGAAATGAACGTTTTTTTTTTTGTTTTTTTTTTGGTCTTTTTGAGACAGGGTCTCGCTCTGCCGTTCAGGCTGGCCTTGAGCTCACTTTGTAGCCCAGGCTGGTCTCAGACTCACAATGATCCTCCTGCCTCAGCCTCCCGAGTGCTGGGATTACAGGCATCAGCCACCATGCCTGGCTAAATGAACATATTTTCACTGACATTTTTACATGAAGTGTGTTAAGATTCAACTCTGAAATGATTCCGGAACAAATAAATACTGATGAAGCTGGGTGTGGTGGCACACCTGTAATGCCGGCACTCCAGGAAGCTGAGGGTCACTGCAAGTTTAAGACCAGCCTGGGCTACAAAGTGAGCTCAAGCCCAGCCTGAGCTGCATAGCAGACCCTGTCTCAAAAAGACAAAAATAAATAAATATACATACAGATACACACACAGATAAAAAGCTGATGGCAGGGCTCAGTGGAAGAGGACCTGTCTGGTATGCACAGGACCTGGGTGCCATCTTCAGCACCCAAAAAATATAACTCAAAATCAAAAAAGGCAAAATACTAGTAAATGTTGAATGATGATAAAGGTAAGGGAGACATGCTCATGTAAGTCTGAAGTTAGACTAAGAAATCTCTTTTTCAGAATCCAAGGCTACCTGTG
Organism: Hydrochoerus hydrochaeris; assembly: GCA_004027455.1. Classification (NCBI taxonomy): domain Eukaryota; kingdom Metazoa; phylum Chordata; class Mammalia; order Rodentia; family Hydrochaeridae; genus Hydrochoerus; species Hydrochoerus hydrochaeris. The sequence continues at coordinate 26,219 of PVLA01003371.1, forward strand.
GGTACATGCAAATCAAAGTTGTGGCCTTCTGAGGTGAAGCCTCAAATGGTCAGACCTGGTGGCCAAAGTAAAGATGGGACAGGGAGGGCGAGTCTCCTTGTAGGGAATTCGCTGCATGTGAGGTCCTGGCCATATTTGGGTGGCTCCTGGGTTACACACAGCTGTGCAGACACACAGCACCCAACTTGTGTATCTATAGGTCTTTGTAATGTTTGGAAAAGGAGATTTCCAGTTTTATTTTATTTTACTTTAATTTTACTTTATTTTATTTGGTACCAGGGATTGAACTCATGACCGTGCACTGCACTTATGCTGCTGAACTAAATCCTGGCCCTCCCGTTTTATTTTACACAAACTAATCTCTTGTCATTAGTGATCTCAATCGAGAGACTAGCAAGTATGATCAGTAAAACTCTGATTTTACTCCTTTCAGCCTCTAATGAGCACAGCCTTCTAGTACTAAATAAATAGTGTGGAACCACTGCCAGGTGCGTAAAGCAAGCCGATGCTGACTCCAGGCAGACGACAGCGTCACGCTCAGGATGAAGCGCTGGAGATGCTTCAGGCGAAAGCTGCTGGCTCCCGCTCCCTTTCTTTCACTGTGTGTGGCTGTCCAAAGCCTCGTGCGTGTGTGCGTGTGTGTGTGCGCGCGCACGCACACACATGCTTAACCTGAAACAGGTACACTAATCCAAAGGCTGGACACAAGGTTTTCTTCGCACAAATACAGTGCACCAGTCGACGTCCTAGGCAGCTCAGAAAACTCACATGCTGACAAGGCTTCCGTTAAACCTCCCAGGTGTTTTCAGGATTTTCATTTTAAAGGTGTGGCATTCTAAGTGCTACCAAATCCCGATTATCAATGAAAACTTCTAAATTAAACAAATTGCTGTCAGCCCCCAGGACATGGACCGAAGATTGCAGAGCTCCATTCCATCCGGTGGGAAGCAGCCCGGGGCTGGCAGCACAGAAGCAGCTTTCTTCCCGCAAAATAAAGGGGAGGCTTTCACCAGCTCCCTCCAAAGACGACAGCGGCAGCTGCGAGACCCACCCGACCCAGCAGGGGTAGACAGGAAGTCATAAATCACTTCCCCTCATTCACAAGGTTTGCTCAAGCCTATGCCAAGGCAGGAGTCACCTTGGGGTCTTCAACAAAGAGAAATTTATGAGGGTAAAATTAAAAGTCACGTGCTGGTGCTGGGAAGAAGTCAGGGCGGATCTCTTATTTGACAAGCGAAGCACCCCGAAGCGTCCATGTGGCCTAAGCAGAATGCAGAGAGATTTCACACAAGTCACAGCACAGTTCCTACCCTCAGTGACGTCACACACGCAACCCGGTGAGCAGAGCAGAGCAGAGGCGAGCAATCCACACTGAACACAGTGCACACGAGGGTGTGGTGACACACCGGGTGCTCAACTCCCGGGCTCCGAGAGCAGCTTTTGGTGGCAGGAAGAGTGAGCCAGTTTCTAGCAGGAGGACAAGGATGGCACCACGCCTCGGAGCCTGGGACACTCACCTGGATGTTGATGAACACGCCATGGTAAGTCTCGTATAGGACCTTGTTGCCCTTTACATGCAGAGGAAATTCGAAAGGAATTTCAGTTTTGCCGCTGGGAAACTTTCCTGGCTTCACCATTTCTATGGTGCTGCTGATAATCTGGATTGGCTGTAAAAAAAAAAAAAAAAACTCAGCCCATCAGCGCATACTTGTAGATGTCCCCCAGGTGACAGCGTCTGAGCCATCTCCCTGGAGACACAGCTCCTGAGCTGCCGGATGCCACCTGCCCTTCCAGGTGTCTCTGGCAGCAGAGCACTGGCTCTGTAGATGAGTGCTGAGGTGAACTGACGCCTTTTTCCCCTCCTTGGCAGTACTGGAGATTGAACCTAGAGCCTCTGCACTGAGCTACAGCCCAATTCTTTTTATTTTTCAACTTGAAACAGAGTCTGAGTTAAGTTCCCCAGGCTGGACATGAGCTTGTGACCCTCCTGCTTCAGCCTTTCAGAGTGCTGGGATTACAGGGCTGGCCCAGCATGCCTGGTGAGCTAGCTCCTTTGTTTTACTTTCATTCTTTCTTGGTCTTTTTGAGCCAGGGTTTCACTATGCAGTTCAAGCTGAACTTGAACTCACATTGTACCCCGATTAGCCTTGAACTCAGGTCACTCCTCCTGCCTCAGCCTCCTAGGTGCTGGGATTACAGGTGTGCAGCAGCGTGCCCAGCTGGTTCTGTTCTGTAACACTCTGGCGAGATAAGGGTTCATGACACACAACCCTGTCCCCTGCCCTAACAGCCTGGAGCTGCAGAATGCAAAGGCCAACAAGGCTGCCTAGCCAGGCGGCCAATGTGCAGCACTGGTGCGTAAACACTGAGCTACCTGCTTCCAGGTAGCCCTGGCCTCCTGCGGCTACGTGGGCAGTGTGGCCACTCATACAGCCCTGTGGCCACAGCCCTGCAGTCGAGCCTCCGAGGAGAAAGGCAATGCTGACAATACACATCTGCGTTGTGGTGGAGTCACTGACAGTCAACTTGCGTGGGGTTGCCCAGCTGAACTGAGTCAGTGTGGCTCTGGGTGTGCAGAGCCCACCCGAGCACTGTTGCCCAGAACGGCATGAAGGAAGAACCGGGAGGGAAGATGTGTGCTGCTGAGTCTCCTGGAGAAGCTTGTCACGCTGGTTTTCCTGACAGGAATTTAGTAGTTATCACAGGACCTCCAGTCCCTGCTGTCACTGAGGATGGCCCCGGTTCCCTTTGGAGGAGCTCTGGTCCTTTGAGTGTCGCTTCCTGGTTCCAGGGCAGCTCCTTCACCCTGCAGGTGCAGACTTTCTAGCTTCCACTGCTGACCTTGGGGCCTTCCCCACACAGATATTTGTTAGACTAGCATGAGACAATGCCAGGTTGAGGCAGCTTCGTGAACAATGTAGGAGTCTGAGCAGCCAAATTGATAAATTTGTAATTTAATTACCTGAGCTCAGGACCACTTGTTTACAGATCCCCTCAGTTCAGGGTCCAAATTAAGAGACACCGAACTGCAAAGAGTTTTTAAAAGAGAGAATAACAAAAGACACCCTGTTGCAAACAATTTAGCTCGAATCTCACATTAATTTTGGCTGACACCTGCATCCTGCTTCTTTTGTTGAGCAGCTCATTCTGCTTTTCCATTGGGACTTGTACCCTGAGTAATTTTCCATTTTTCTCGGTCAAACACAGGGCACCAGTTACACGCAGGGCTCAAGGTGGCGGCAGTTATGCCACTCCACGACACAGGCGTCTGGCTGGACTCTCAGCTCTCCAGGGCACAGACAGAGCTCTTTCACTCTATGCACCTGAGTTTCTGGGTGTCTGCCTTGGGAGGTCATGTGGGAAGGTCTGAGAGGTGGCCTAACAGGCAGCCCCTGCACACACTAAGCTCTACGGGTCAGAGCCCAGAAAAGCACAGTACTGACGGAAACGGTGCCACTCGGAGGAGGTCAGGAGGCTTCTCCAGAGCAGGCCAGGGGGCCGTGGGTCCCAGGCGGCGTGTGTTGTGCTGTGGCAGGACATCAGTCTGCGTTTCACTTGTGTTAGTGATGCTGCCTGGGCGGCGGAGACATTTCAATGCGGTCGCTGTGGGGCTGTGGCATGGAGGGCTTCCGCCCGGGCCCACACGGGAGCGAGGGCAGAGCCAGCAGGGCGATTCGAGGGGGTGCACTTGGGTAGTTTTTTCTTTTTCTTAGTTTGGCCGGGAAGAAAGGTCCCGTGGAGCTGGGGGCTGAGGGCGGAGGCAGTGGAGACAGGGCTGCAGGGGAAGGGCATTTGGGGTGCAGGAGGTCTGGGCTTTTGTGCGGCCCCACCTGTTGTTGAAATTAATGGGAACAAAGGTCCGGAGTCTTAACAGCTCTTTCCAATTACAATTTCAATGTAGTGATCCGATGCTGATGCATGCAATACTGGTTTTTAAGTACTGCTTAAATCATGTACATAGAAACCAAAGGACTGTTAAAATTTAAAGATATATAATATCTATCTATATATATCTATATATATATATATATTCCCACCCCTTTCGGTACTGGGATTGAACTCATGACCTCATGCTTACCAGGCAAGCACCTGAGCCACTGAGCTAAATCCCCGGCCTGAAACCATATTTTTTTAAAACATGGGCACACTGTATTGGTATGTTGCACTTTGTAAACAATTTTTTTCTTTTACTTGTGGGTGTGATTTTCCTTTTGACTTGCTTTTTGGTATTTTAATTGTTGTTTAGTATTTACTACATGTTTAAAAAGAACTTGGAATAAAGTTTATAACTTTAGACATCTGTAATCAGGTTGTTTAGTCAAGGCATTGTGGCTTTTAACTTTGAAAAATTTTATTTTTGAGACAGGGTCTTGCTGAGAATTTCAGGCTGGCCTTGAACTCAAGATAATCTTCCCGGCACGGATCCTTCACCAGCCCGGCTCAGACTTTCTCACTTCCACCACTGGCCTTTGGATCTTCTGGTGCAGATCCTTGATGTGGAATCACTTGAGACAGTGGCAGGCGAGTTAGCCTCTCACTGGACTTGTGCAGGACACTGCCGTGGGATCCAGACCCTCAGCTGGCTCCTTTGAATCTCTAGTGTACAAACAGATCTCTTGTGCTCTTCTACCTTTGACTTTTTGGGTGGATATTATAAAATAATCCTATAAATCACGTGTCCCGTATTAAGTGTATCACCTTGCAAACCAGACTACAACACATGTGCTCTTCCTGCTTGGATTTACATCACCCCGAGAAAACTCATGGCACGGAATGGACTAAGTGCTAGTGAATAAAAACAAAGACTTCTGCAAGGACATGGGAAGCTCCTACATCAGAACACTGTTAGCTAACAAACTCTCTTCCCTCTTAATCCTTCCCTAAAGAGCTGACACAGCCCTCAGGGAAAGGAAACAGTCCAGGGAGTTTACATTCTGATCCACAAAACTACTCTACACATGACACAAAAGAAAAGCCACTCACTCTGCCTGCGATGCACCGTGATGTCAGCTCCACCCAGGGCGATGGACACAGATGGCTGCGGACAGCGCTGACGTGGGACAGTGAGCACTGCTAGCCGCTTCTCGGGAGGGCTGATGGTCAGCCGAGGCCACCCACAGCCCTCCTAACCCTATGTATCGAGCAGGAATGGAAACAAGCAGACTCCATAACGGTAACTATTTAGAAACAAGTATGTGAACGTCTTCCGGTTAACCAGTAAGTGCTCAAAGGCTGGGGACCAGCGTCCCTTGCAAATAACCAAGGTGAGGAAAGACCCATGGGCGCACCTCACCTTCACGGAATTGTAGAAAGCTTCGAACACGCCCACACTCTTGGCACTGAGCTGCAGGTTCACGGTCCCTTCCATTGTCAGGGCCACTCCCTGGTGCTGCAAGGAATCCTTACTGGAGATGACCACCACGCCGGAGAGCATCTCCTAGGGGAGAGAAGCAGGCTCTGATCAGACCCCCACGTGTGCCTCCGTGTGCCCGTGCCTGTCCCCTAACCAGTGAGTTAAGCCCCTGGATTCCCGGATGAGCGGGCCACGCTCCGGTAATGGTGCCCACTGGTAACACAGGGTACCACGACGGCACCAGACAGAGCCTCCTTGCACAGCTCTGTTCCTGGCTGGGAGAACCCCAACTGCTGTCTACCCACAAGGGCACAGGGAAAGGCCAGGGCTGGAGCCCTGGGAACTGGAGCCTGCAGGGGGTCAGCGCCACACAGAGCACCTGTGAGGCAGGCAGCGGCCACCTCCGGGGACTGTCCTCAGCCCTCCGGTTCCGATGTGCTTAGACACCCACACCTTTGCCCCTGGTTCAGAGAAACCTTCGTGACAAACCGTCCTCATATATCAGACGATAATTAGCAGTAGAATGAGGACACTGGTCATATTCTCCTTAGCATGGCAGGGGCTTCATGTCACCACAGATCTTGCTGGTCGCAGGGAATGAGGGGGATTCAGTGGAGAGGAAGGAGAGGAAACAGAATACCATCCAAGAACCCTGCAGACGGGACTCTGGTAACAGAATGACAGCTGTCAGATGGTCTCATGGCGGCAGAAAGGTGCCCATGACAACAAAAAAGAAACCAGAAACAAACTGGCTGTGTACCAACCATCGAAAACACCTGGCTCCTAATGTGTCACGGGCTTCTCTACCATCCAGTGAAATGTGCTATCTTGTTCTAAGGGAGTCAGCCATACTGTCCCCCCTAGATATTTTTAGCTATCTTATATTTTCTGCTACCCATTCCAAGCTGCTGAAATCTATGTGAAAACATACTCTGTCATCACCATTTTCTTTTCCTTGTACTTTTTCTTTTTTTGTCTTTTTGAGACAGGGTGTCACTCTGCAGTTCAGGCTGGCCTTGAGCTCACTTTGCAGCCCAGGCTGGTCTCAAACTCACAGTGATCCTCCTGCCTCAGTCTCCTGAGTGCTGGGATTTCAGGGGTACACCACCATACCTGGCTATTGTCACCATTTTAAGCAGAATTCAGAGAGAGCTAATTTTGTTCCTAAGAATACCAACCAACATTTCATAAGCAGACTTAAAGATTCTTGCAAAATAATTTAAGTTATAACGTTATGATTCCATTAATTTTGTACAGCCCAAGTCAAATAGAAATTTTAAAAAGCGAAGTTTTTGTTATGTTTTTTTTTTTTTTTTTTGAAACAGGTTCTCACTATGCAGGTCGGGCTGGGCCTTGAGCTCACTTTGTAGCCCAGGCTGGTTTCGATCCTCCAGCCTGGAGGATCCTCCTGCCTCAGCCTCCTGTGTGCTAGGATTACAGGAGTGCACCACCACCCCTGGCCAAAGAAGAGAAAAAAAAAGAAAAAAAAGCTAAATTGATTAGTGTATCTTTCAATTTGATGAATAGGTTCCAGAAATAAAATGAAACAAAATAATTTTGTGAGCTTTGTAAATTAAACAGCACAGCAGCACTGTTTCTCCCTATCCAACCCTACCATTTTCAGTCAGTGGCCAGGAACAGCTCTGAGGCTGACCATGGCTGGCAGGTCACTGTGATAATATTAGAGCTTCCGCTCTTCATCCCTGTGGCATCACCCAAAGGAGAAGGCAGCACAGTGCTCCGGAAGGAAGTAGAGTAAATATTTCATGACTCAATGGACTCATTTGTCATTCTTTGGTTTAACTAAAAAAATAGTACAATAGAGAAAAAAAAATTCTGTTGATGAATCCAGCACCCTTACAATACACAGAACAGCTCAATCCTGTTCCTACCCACACAGGGAGGATTCAAAACGAATCCAAGTGTGGAGCTCAGAAACAGGTGACAGAGTTAAGATCCTTGGAAGGGAGGAAACAAAAGACTCTTCCTGACTGAACACAGGAGGCAGAGGACCCTAAACTGAAATGAACCAGGTGTGGTGGCACGTATTTGTAATCCCAGCACTCAGGAAACTGAGGCAGGAGGATCACTGTGAGTTCGAGACCAGCCTGGACTACAAAGCGAGCTCAAGGTCAGCCTGGACTGCATAGTGAGACCTGGTCTCACAAAAGAAATTAAAAAAAAAAAAAAAGAACAAAAATGAATAAAAACTCAATGTTGAACCAAGAATCTCTGCCCTCCAATGTCTGGATTCACAACAAAATAAGCAAGATGGCCCAGGATGGCACCAAGTCACCCACCACAGCAGGCAGGAGCCGTGAGGGGGGCCAGGACCCCAAAGTGGGGCCCTTGGGCCTACAGGATGGGAACCAACCCAGAAACGACACAGAGAAATCAGAACAAGTGTGCGACTGCTTAGGGTAGGGGCCACAACTCTCACCACCTCACGGAGGTCCTTGACCTGAAGGCAGGGCATAAGACACACAGCTGAGGGGCTGCGAGTCTCCCCTGCAGGCACACAGGAGGCCAAGGGCTCTGGACTGCAGGGCTCGGGGCCCTGTACTGTGCTGTGTCCATGGACACCTGCAACCCACGATCTTGCGAAAAGCTGAGCTGCCCTCCGGTAAGGTGCCCAAGGCGCCACCCACCCCAGCCCTGCAGGACACTGGGGGTCTGTCCTGGAGCACCAGGTGCAGAGCTAGGCCTCCCACCGCCTTCCTGAGCCGGAGAGCAGCAGATCTGCCCGGCACAGGCACAAAGCACCAAGCCTGACCTCGCCTGCCGCTCACCACGCTCCTCACAGCCTTGTCGGTGTCCTCGGAGAGAGCAGGACCAGGCCTGCCCAATGGACAGCAAAAGGGACCACACTGTCCCACGCTGCCTTCTCCAGATCTCAGAGGCCACCAGCAAGCTACACACCTTTTCTCCCCATTTGCTCTTGGGACAAAATGCAGAAACTGTAGCTGGGACGCAGGATTTAAAGACAGCAGTGTCGAGTTAGTGGTTCCTTCTTGGCTCCCTGAAAATCACATACAGAACAAGAGACACGGCTAGCCAAGCTCGGGTCAGGGGCATGGGGACAGGGCATGGGGACTATGTAACCCTGAAGGAGGCACAGGACTCAGAGTGGGCGCTCACTCTGCATGGGGGGGCAGCTCTGTGCCAGGGGATGCCCACTTTGCACTGGGCCCCCATGGATTGGCCACAGGCAAGGGCTACTTCTCACAACCCCCTGGGCTGTCAGCTGGGGCAGGGAGACATCGTCAGGAAGAATCCAGCTGGGATGGAGCTGGGTGGCAGAGCACCCGGCCCAGGCTCCGCCCTCAGCACCCCCTAAACACAGCAGAGCAGAGCAACACGGCCCGGACAGCACAGGACAGGCAGGGAGGAATCGCAGCAGCAGGTGGTGAGCACAGGGAGACACGGTGCCACTCTCCTACCTACGAGAGCACCCAGGCGCCCACTGCACTGGGACAGAGCCACGCTGAGCTCCCAGGTAAGGGTGCCCGACGTGGCCCTCCTGTCAAACTGCATGCACAGGAGCCTTGAGGCGTTGATCAGAGAGACCCCATCATCCCCCAAAACCCTCACTAGAGGAGACACAGTGCTGGGAAATGGTCTGGGAGGACGGAGCAGGTGGATGGGGGCTCACAAGCTGCATCTCCCTTCAGCCCGCCCTTTTCCTTCCCTCCCCTGCTGCCCCGAGGGGAACAGCTTTCTTCTGCAGCCAGATGGGGACTGTCCCGAGCCAGGATAAACCTCTCAATGGCAGGGCTAGGTATCTCATCCCAGCTGAGAAAAGTGACCAGGGCAGGAAGCACAGTGTGAGGACTTGCGGGGCTCAGCTGTCACTCATGAGCACCACCCAGCACTGTGGCCCAGTGCTGGGCCGACTCAACTTGCCACAGGGATCACAGTCCTGGTTCCTCAGAGCCAGCCCCACCTGAGTGTCACGGCCCAGGGTCAGGGGACACAGGTGCCTGTCGGGAAGCACAGCAGACCGAGCCCTCCACCTGCTGGAGCCGGGACCTAGGCAGGTGGTTCTTCAGGGGAAGCTGGCAGGAGACCAGCAGAGGACATGAATCAGTGGGTGGGTCTGTACCTTCCTCACATCAACCCTCCAGGAAACAAAAGCTCAACGTGTGAAGGCTTGTTCCACACCCTACCATGCTGCATTATATCTGAAAGCTAATACAGCCTGTAAGTTCTGGCATAAAACCAAACTGAACGGAGTGAAATGCAGAAACTTCAATCTTGTTGGCTGTGGCTGGTCACTGGATCTTAGAATCGGTACTTTTCAAACTGGACTAATGGGCTCAAGGCCAGGACAGGCAATTTTGCAGGCACTTTGGGATCTGCGGAAGATCTGGGAAGGGCAGCAAGTCACTGGATAATTTCAGCCCAAACAGAACCGCTCTAGTTTATCTGTTTAGCAACTACTTCAACCTGTAAGTTTATAAAAAGCAACAAGAGTTCTATGTAAGAGTTCACTTAACAGATTTCACTGCTTTAATTATTTTTGGACAGTCTTTACCATAAAGCATGTTCCTTGTCTTGATCTACTCAGGAGAAAACACTCATCTGTAATTCACAAGATGGAAGGTGAATGTATTTTCTACCACCTTGGCAAGAAAGCGTTTCTCTGGGCCTAAACTTTTCCCTCTCTTCCTCACTGCACAAAGTTCTGTGCCAGAACTGCTCTCTCTAGAATCACGTCCAGGAAACCACGGGTGCAGGTGAATCACGGGGAGCCCCATCTTTGCATGTTGTCTGAAAAATTTCTGACAGGGCAACTTCAATGGGGTGCTTTCCCTTTTCTCTTTTCTTTGTGGAAATGTTTAGATTTTATTTTTTAAGCTAGAAAAAGACAAATAAGAGAGGTATGGCTTCCCAAAGTGTGACCTGGAAACAGGAAATCCAGAGTGTTCTGGAAGCAAGTACAAGGGGTGTGTGGCTGGCCAGGGGTGGCAAGCCCTGCACACGCATCCCTGTAAACTCTGGCTGCTGCAGGAGAGGGGCCGAAGACAGCGGTACCTGGTGCCCAGCTCCCACGAGGTGGGCTTGGCCTTGCTGCCTCTCACCAAGGCCTGGACATCCAGACGGGGCCCGGCTGGTTTCCGGCCGCTCACATGCTCCAGGGTAAGTACGAATTAGCCCAGCTGGCTGCCAGCAGAAGCCAGAGCCCAGGGAGGACTGGAGTGGGGAGAGACAGACAGAGCTGGGGCTCTCAACTCTTCAGGTGCAAGTGAGGTGACAGTGAGCACGTGAGGAAGGCTGGCTTCACTTCCACCATGGAGGAACTGGCCACACCCGATGCTCGGCCGCTTGGTGAGGACAGAGGACTGCAGCAGGAAGAGGACGCCACCGAGCAACAGGGACAAAGAGCCAGCTGTGCCAGGAAAAGGGTCAGAGGGAGAGGAAGAGAAAGACGTGATGGGCGACACGAGCGACAGCAGGGGCCGACTTCCTGGGGCGGGAAGGGGGACCGGTGTGGAGAGCTGCAGGGGTGCCGACCAGGGAAGGAGCCCAGGAGGGGAGACAACAGGGAAGAGAGGTGCCGGCCTCCTGGAAGCTGCCAGAACTGCTGATTCCCAGCCTGGGAGATGCAGCATTCAGGGCCGGGGGAACTGGGTGCAAGGCACAGACCACAGGGTTCAGGCCACAATAGGGTCTGGCTGGTGACACACAGCAGGACTCACACACCGCAGGAGCAACAGGCAGGTAGGGGAGATGCCGACCAGGCTGGCTGAGTGAGGCTCCCGCTGCGTGACCTCTGCGACCTGTGCAGGGTCTGTGGCCGCCCGGGAGGTACATACCCCTCACTGCCCTGCAGGCCGCACAGAGAGGGCAGAGGCACAGAGAGCGCAGAGACAGTGGCCCTGCCCTGTGGTTTCAAGCAGGCTGGGATGATTCTGCAAATACTTCTCACTGTTACGTAAGGGCCAGGCTGTGATTTAGGAGACCAGCCTTTTTCGGGAGTACTAGGTTAGTCCTGAGAAAAGAGACCTACTTACAAGGTGAGATGTCCTTTCCTAAAAGGTTCAAAACCTCCAAAATGAGCTCAGCATCCCACCCACTTGGAAGACTGACATTTTCCCACCCCTAACAGCATTTGATTTCTTTACCCTTTTTATAAAGTAGCATTTCAGCTTTGTAGTGTTTCTTTGTAACAAGAAGCTGTTGTGTTCAGTAAAGGGGTTGTTTTATTTTTTTAAACCAATTACATGCAAGCTAAAAGGGCAAAATGCAGGGAGTACCAAGGTTTTTGTGGTAAGACTAACCAGCCCGCAGTGCACAAATCCCGTGTCACTGAAACGTGGCCATGCCAGGAGGAAATTTCTCACTGCTGGATTTCACAACGGTAATATCTAAGTGTCATTTTCGTAAGCACTTGTGCCAGACTTAAGAATGTAAAACATACTGAGTTTATTTAAAAAAAAAAAAAAAAAAGAATTACGTTTGCATTAGGGAAAGATTTACTGTGGAATTCTAACCAATGAGCTCCTGTAGTGCATTAAAGATACAGCTTATGATGGATCTGAAACTTTTCAATCAAGAACACATTAGGACAGGGTATGGTGGCGAATGCCCGTAATCCCAGCATCAGGAGGCTGAGGCTGAAGGATCCCTGCAAGTTCGAGGCCAGCCTCAACTGTCTCAAAAAAAAAAAAAAAAATCAGAGCACCACGCAAGGAGGTGTACAGCCATACCAGCTTCCTGAGCCAAACAATGTCACAAGCCCTGCATGCTCCCTTTGGTCACAGACCGACCTTCCTCCAGGCCAGAGGGCAGGCACTGACGATCTGGAAGTCATCTGACGGGCACTCACTCAGCCTTTGTCAGGCTGAAGGGTGATTAAAGTCACGGTAGACAGAGAAGAACTGCTAGTGCCCACAGGCTGTGTGAACCACAGGAGAAGGTGCGGATCCTCCACCAGCCAGGCCCAGAGGCACAGGTTAACACACTCACTCCTGTCACGGCCAGGGGTGTCGCAGGGTTCTCGGAGTCTCAGTCTTCTCTATTACAAAATGGGCCCCGCCAACGGCCACTGAGAAAGCTGGGCCGGTGCAGTCAGTGTGAAACACTACTCCTTAGGGTTCCCGGGAGGGATGCGGAATCAGGGACTGGGGATCACACTCCTGACGGCCTGAAGTCGTGGTGCTGGAGGCAGGGGAAGGACTCCCGGAGCAGGCAGCCCCCCACGGCAGCCTGGGCTCCAGGGACCCTGCCTTTGGATGATTTTCTATTGTTTTCTATGCCTGAATCAGAAAACCGTATTTACTGAATTCTCAAATCTCTTCCCATACTTATCGGAGTCATTCTCTTACTAACCCTAAACCAGGTACAAGCAACACATGGGTTCAGTATATAGCTTTAGAGCTTAGTCAGAGTGTAAGTCTTACCAGCATCAGTCTAGAACTCATACCTGCAATATTATTTATAAATAAATAAAAACAAACCATCCTGTGCCTAGAAGACCAGGGTGCCACCCTCCAACCCAGGCATCTGCAGCACCTTCAGAGCCTTAGGCCCAAGGCCCTGGGATCAGTGGGGTGGGGCGCACACAAAACCAACTGCAGGTCTGGGAAATTTTGTTCAAATGCTTCAAGGCTTCCAATCAACACGCAACTATTTTTTGAGCACCTACCAAATGGCAGATATTACCAGATCTAAATGTAGAAATAGTAAATATATACATATATACTTTAATTAGGACTCATACAACAAAATCCCAACAATAGAAAGAAATCAGTGTAACGACAGAGTTATATTCAACAGTGCCTGCCTGGCAAACGCAGGGTCAGGAGTTCGATTCCCAGTACCAAAAAAAGAAGTATATTCAGTATTTTTGTAACTACTGGTGAGGAGAAAATTATAGTAAATTTCCCCATAGTATTGTCTTTTCTTGCTCTCCCTCATCTTACTCTTGTTAAAGCTGTTTTCACAAATCCTCATAAAGAATTTTTAAAAATTTAAATATTAAGGAAAGGTGGGATAACACATGCCTATAAACTCAGATACATGGGAGGCTGAGGCAGAAGTATCTCAAATTCAAGCCCAGCCTAAACAGCACAGCAAGTTCCCATCTCAAAACATAAAATGTTAACACTGACACAAGAAATTAGCATATGCTTATATGAGTTGTTGCTGTAACTGATTTCTAAGTAACTTAGATAAAAATGTAAGATATTTAAGCTGTGCAATAATATATTACAATCCAGTCTTGCCAGAGATACAGCAATAGAGCCTTGTGTTGGGGTCACTCCCCACCCCCGCCACAACCAGCAGGCGGGCAGAGGGATCCGCTTCCTCCAGGCCCTGCGCAGAGCTACCAGAGTGTTCCTTTCCAGTAATTCCTTCAACAAAAACCTTACAGGATGCACATAAAGTAGTACTTAGTGGGAAATGTCTGCATTTTTTTTTTTAAAAGACTACAATTTACTAAGCTAAACAGCCAACTTGGGACTTTTTGTTTGAAAAATAGTATGAACTTAAAAGAAAACAGAAGAAATAAGTACGGAAGATAACAAAGCCAAACTGCACTCAAAAAAAGCACTGCTGCCAATGCCACGCTGGCCGAGGACGAGCGACTGAAACCCACGAGTCCCGTCCACACTGCCCCCGCTGTCCTCTCCTGGCGCAGTCTGGTCTGACACGTGTCATCAAAACTGGGTTCCCAGAAGCTCAACAAGCGCCCCGCTCTCCTCACGCCCTGGAAATGACCAGGCCCTACCCCGTGCGCTGTCATCTACCACGCAGTGCTCTTCCTCGCGCACTTCATCACCTCCCGTTTATGTATTTATTTCCCTCTCTCTCCTGACCTGGAGCCCTGGGGAGACCAACAGACTATGGTAGAAAGGATCTGATTAAATAATCTAGGAAAGAATGAGATTCATAAGGGCAGGGGGTAGAGCTCAGCGGGACCTGCCTGGCAAGTGCAAGATCCTGAGTTCGATTCCCAGTACCAAAAAAAAAAAAAAAAAAAAAAAGCGATTCGTGAAAACACCCCAGATACACTGTAAAACAAAAAGAACATGTGGGCAGTCACAAGCATGCAACATGTGTGCCTGGAACCACGTGAATCACCCATGGATGTCTCGAGGGGCGGCACAGGAGTCCTCTTCACAGCCTTCTCGATGGGTGCACATCAAGCTGACAAAAATAATTTTGTCAAAGAACTTTTTTTTTTTCCTAAAGGAAAACCCCAAAATCAATGTTAAACCCAAGTATAACAGGTTCTCTGGTGTCCACAGAAATAACCATTTTCAAACACTTCCCGAAATGGAAGACCAAAAAACACAGCCATAGAATCAGCATATGTTCAGAGTAGAATTTTATGTGTTTTTAAATAATTGGAATATCAGTGATTCATAGCGCACCTAGGAAAGGAACAATCACCAGTTTCACGTTACCAATTTCTCCATGTTGCATGAAAATGTCCACTTATGGAGCAGGCCTCAAATGGCAGATGGGACACGATTTGGACTGACGTACCCAGCTGGAATCCATGTGTCATTAGTGGGGCGATCCAATTCTTGGGGGAAACTGAGGCCTAGATCTATCTAGGCCTGTTTCCTCATTAGCAAAGAGAGAGTGATGCTGGCTGTCAAAACCTCCCCATGCTGCTGAGACTGCCTTCTGTGGTCACAGAGACAAATGATTAGATGGAGTGACAGGCACTTGTGCTCTGCTCAGAGTACTGATCCACATCTTAGAGGACAGAGAAGTGGGAATTCCATTTCCAGCTGAGGGAAGGAGAAAGGCCACCCTTCCCTCCAACCATGTGCCAACCACACTTGAGGAAGTCCCTGCCCACGGCCTTCCAGAGACCAGCCACTCCGGGCATAGGGAGCTGTGACGCTGGAAACTGACCGTACCTGTGGAAGCCAGCAGCCCAGTGGGAAGAAACAGAGACTGACCAGGAGATGACTAGGTAATAGGGTGTCACGTGATCTTAAACTGCTAAACGTATAAACACCCCTACAGTGAGGGGGCAGTTCCTTTCCTCCCACCAGGAGAGAGAGGGCTCCACCTGACCCCAGCTTTCATCTCTTCTTTATTTTCTCATCCTCTTGAGACCTTCAGCCCAGGAACTTTAAGAGCCGCACAGGTCAGAGCATGAGCCATGTCCCCTGGACAGGGCAGATTCCGCCTTACCTGAAGGCCACGCCATGGAGTCTGGTACCTGAGTCCCCGGCACGTAACACCAGACACAGAATCCTGTCACTTGATTACACCTGCTTGGTTAACAGAGTTAATAACTGATTGCTTTTTAGCTTTTAAAACAATAGTTACAACTTAGTAGAAGTCAGATTGGTTTTACTCTTATAATCATCATACAAAGATCTTTTAAGATGCACTTATGGGGCTGGGAATGTAGCTCAACAGTACAAACTGCATGCCTGGCAAGCACAAGGTCCTCAATTTGGTTCCCAGTGCAAAAAAAAAAAAGATGCACTTACATAAATGCAAAAAGCGACTGAAGATTTGTGAATCATTGCTCCTGATACTAGCACCAAGAGTTGTTTTCTATGGCATAACTGACACCGTAGATGACACATCTTCAACTCTGTCACTTGTGGGGAATGTTCCCGCCTACAGAATATTCCTGCCAGGGCAGCTTCACAATCCCATTTCCTGCACCTTGTCTAAGCATATTTTTCATTATTTGTAGCACTTCAGTTAAAATTTCAAGGGCTGGGGATTTAGCTCAGCGGCATAAGCGCCTGCCTTGCAAGCACGAGGTCATGAGTTCAATCCCTGGTATGGATAAAAAAAAAAAAGAAAAGAAAAGAAAATCCCTGGTGTGGATAAAAAAAAGAAAAGAATTCCACTGACTTTTGCCTGAGTTCGACTCCCAATACCAACACAGGCGTGGTAGCTCATGCCTGTAATCCTAGCATTCGCGAGGCTGAGACAGGAGGATCATTGTGAGTTCAAGACCAGCCTGGGCTACAAAGTGAGCTCAAGGCCAGCCTGAACTGCATAGGGAGACCCTGTCTCAAAAAAAAAAAAAAAGTCAACGTTAAATAGAGCAAGTATTAAAGCTAAACGTAGTTTCTTGTCACTGCCCACCCTACATTTATTTGGAAAAATTTCCAAGCTCCAGAAAAGTTATGAGAATATCAAGCAGTGGAGAAATCAGGACAATCACACAATTGCAGCTGGACACTGAAATGGTGTAAAAGCTCTTACAAGAGAGTTCAACATAAAGTTAACCAGCAAAATCCCCTTCCTAGGTATATATCCAAAAGGAATGAAAATGTTCACATATTCACACAAAAACTTGTAGTAGCATGTTAACAATAGCCAAAAGGTGGAAGTTACCTAAATGTCCATCAACAGGTGAATAGATAAATAAAAAGTGGACTATCCACACCATGGAATGTTACTTAGCCATAAAAAGAAATGAGGGACTGACCCACGCTGCATCCTGTATGAACACTGAAAGCATGCTAGGTGAAAGCAGCTGGTCCCAAAAGGCTACACATCGTATGACTTCATTTACAGTGACACCTCAGTTCACCAACTTAGTTCATTCTGATTTTGGAAAAGATGGCCATGTCAGTGTTTGTGTGGGAAAGATGGCCACAGTTGTTTGTCACGTGATGTAGAGTGTGCAAACAAAAATATAATTTTGCCAAACACTTCTGTTTGTAAACCAAATCATTTGCAAATAAAAGTGTTGGTGAGAAGAACCACTGTACATGAAATATCAAGAGACAAATCCAGAGACAGACTGCCAAATAGTAATAACGGATTCAGAAACATACTAAAAGCCACAGAATGATATGCTTTATAAGGGTTTTAAGGTATTTAAATTGTATCTCTACAAAGCCATCAATTATTTTTTTGGTTTTTTTGAGACTGGGTCTGGATAGGTAAGTGCAGCTTGGCCTTGATCACATTCTGTAGCCCAGGCTGGCCTTGAACTCCATAATCTTCCTGTCTCAGCCTTCCATTTGCTGAGATTTATAGGCTGGGATTACAGGCCAGCACCACTAAGCCAGGCAAAGCTATTATTTAAAAGAAAAAAAAAAAAAGAGTACAAAACAGACCCACACAACCCTTAACTAGATTCAGCAGTTGGTAAAGTTATACCTCCTTTGCCATGTCTTTTCCTGTAATACATACTGACAGGAACATTGGCAAATCTAGGGCTGGACCATCTGAGATTTAGTTACTTTGCTTCTAATCCTGCAGCATGTGAAGTATTCTCCCATGAACACCATACCCTACAAACACCCACACAAAACAGTTTAACCTGTGGGCCATATTAAAGTTGAACTGTCATCAATCCATATGCATGTATTCAATTTCCATATCCCTTTTGTGTCTTTTAAATCTTGAAAAATTTTCCTTCTTTTTTCTTCCTACTGTAATGCTCAGACCATTGACTAACCAAATGCGCCGCCATCTTGTTCTGTATGCGCCATTTTAAAATCAAGTTTCTGTTTCCTACTTAAGTTTCTGTTTCATAAGTTTCCTTTTCCCCAAAATGACGCTTAGCTCACCACCCTCAATAACCAACCAACTTTTTCCCCGTGTTCTTATCACCCCGAATTCACCAATCATTGCTAATCTCGTCCTCCCCACACCCACTAAAAAGGTAACCACCCTTAGTTGTTAGGTGCGCAGCCTCGAGATCAATCAACAGAGACTGCGTCGCCAGGCTTGGCAATAAAACTCCTTCACTCTTGATTGATTTGCTTTCATTTCTAAATCATCATTGCACCATTACACCTACGACATTGACATTTGTTGTTGTATTTTGAGACAAGGTCTTACTATGCAGTTCAGGCTGGCCTTGAGCTCACTTTGTAGCCCAGGCTGGTCTCAAACTCAAAAAGATCCTCCTGCCTCAGCCTCCTGAATGCTGGGATCATAGGTGTGTACCACCATGCGCAGAGACATTGACAGTTTTACAGAAGCCAGGCGTGGTGGCTCACGCCTGTAATACCAGCACTCGGGAGGCTGAGGCAGGAGGATTGTTGGGAGTTAAAGATCAGCCTAGGCTACAAAGTGAGTTCAAAGCCAGCCTGAACTGCATAGAGACACCCTGTCTCAAAAAGACAAAAAAAAAAAAAAAATCCAAGAATTCTGTCTCACAGAATTTTCCTCAAATGGAACAAGTTTGAAAGTTTCCAAATGAATTTAGATTAAACATTTCTGGCGGGCATACTACACAGATGAGCTGGGCCCTTCTTGGTGCATCATGCCCGTAAGTACAAAAAGTTGGTTTCTTCAATGGTGGTGCTAGGGAGGGGTTGCTGTTGCTCTAGGTCTGGTGGTGACTACGATTCCCCTATTGTAAATGCGGCCTCTGGCCTTTTTCTCTTCTAGCTAATAATTTGGGGAGTAGCTAGTTGAGTCGTCCGTCTTAGTAATAAGTTTCCCCGACTGTGTTTTACCCAAAATTGTAGCATCCATCCACGCTGTCACCCTTTTGACAACTGCACCCATGTGACCAGCCACCACTATCAACTGCATTCCAAACTGTGTTGGAGCTGTGATTTTCAACTGCAGCGGAACACGACAGCTGGTGTCTCCGGGGTTAAGATGCAGGTCATCGTGCTTTTAAAATTCTCCGAGGTAACTGATTCTGACGTAGCATAGGCGCTCAGGTTGAGTTAGAGGAAAACTTCCAATACTCTCATCTTGCAGAATACGGAAGCCAAGTTCAAAAAAGCTAATGGCAAGAAACTTGCTAATGACAAAAGATCCCACTTTCCATAGCCTTGCGTTTTAACGGGCCACCTCTTCCCCGAAAAAGTAACTTTTGCATTGTTAGAAGTGACCACTACCTAAAGTACGCTGCCGTCAGATGTCCATATTCCTCCTACTTTCAAAGTCAACTTTGCCTTGTGATCATTAGACCTTTGTGGTCATGGTAGGAGAGAGTGCAGGCATTTGGTCACAAGTCCTCCGTCCTTAGGAACCAACAGGATAGCTCCAGCCTGGGGTCCAGGGCCTGGCTGGACACTCAAGGGGCCTGCCGGGCAGAGCTGCAGCCCGCAGACACCCTCTGCGGACAGCAGGCCGCACCTGGCGGGGAGGCGCACATCTGGCGAGGCACACCTGGGGACGGACTACTGCCCCGCCCAATCACCCAGACATACAGAACGCGGGAGAACACGGAATCTGCAAGCTAGGCTACGCCCCCACTTACCCCGGCATGATACACTTTATTCGCTCTTTTAATCTTGATATCCAGAGAGGTCCCCATCTCCGCTTCTCTGCAGCAGCCGCCACTTCCGATCGCACGTGACCTGAAAGGAAACGGTGCCAGGCCGCCCCGCCCCCATCTCGCTCTTCAACAGCAGTAGTATCACGTGACCTCATACCCTACGTCGGCGCGCTCCTCGGACCGGAAATGGCGTAGACCACACGCCTTCCTCTTTCCGGCTCAAGGGCCCTCCTTGGCTTGGGCCCAAGGACTCGCACCCTTGCCCCACCCACGCCGGGCGTGAGGGCGGGGCAGAGCTAGCCCCACCCCTCCGCGAGGGCAGTCTGACGTCGGAAACACCATCCCCTCCCTCCTTGGATGGGAGGGGGAACTCCAGCCTCTCCCGGCCCGGCCCGCGGCAGGGGGCGGGGCCAAAGCCGTCTAGCTGGCACATCCCGTGCAAGAAGGCTTAGCTCGCATCAGGCTGTAAGGCGCTGCGGGGCTGCGCTAGGGGGCCGGCTCTCAGGCGGTTATGACTTGGGAGTTCGTTTTTTCATCATATCTGTTTCCTCTTTTCATCTCTAACCTCCCACTTCTTCCTTGGGGTTCTGAGGAACCTGCACCCCACGCCCCACTCCCTTCACCGGCTGGAGCATCCCAATCACCCGCAGGGGCGCGGCCCCGTGCTCGCGCCTGCCGAGCGCTAATTGGCTGGCGGCCGGATGCCCCGCCCCCGCGCCTGCCAGGGCCAAGGTCTCGGGAAGCTCTGGGTGACCTCGCTCTGCTCTGAGCCGCGCGGCGCTGGGTCACCCGCCTGCCCGGCTCCGCGGGCGCGGTGGTTTCTGGGTATTCCCCAGGCGCGTGTCCTGGAAGCGGGTGCCGAATACCCAGGGCTGCGCTCGGCGTCGACTGCGCCGGAGCGGGGGAAGGCGCTGCAGACTGGGGTTCGGAGATTGGATGCAAATGCGAGATTCCAGGATTCCGATGGACCTGCCTGTTCTTTTTTATTCGCAGCGACAACTGACTAAAGTAGACACAAAATTTTAGCTATTTATTGCGGAGGAATATTTTGTCCAGCTGGGGCCAGCTGTGCAGGGTTAGGCATCGTACTGCGTTTATAGAAATACAATCCCTTATAAATGTTTGTTTAAATTCGGACTTTTCCAGTAAAGTCCGATTTTATTATTTTGTTAACTGGTTTAAACTGTGAGGAAATGCCTTTTATTTCAGATTCCTTGATTCAGCCTTTTAAAAAATGCATTACTTTTGGGATAACATCAAGTTTTCTATGAAAGATTTGATGAATTATGAAATCATGAAAGACTCCTTGAGAATTTAAGGTGTTTTGATAGGTCCACAGAGAGGATATGAGGATCAAAACTAGGTCACATTAGTCAGGTGTGGTGGCGCACACCTGTCATTCCAGCACTCGGGAGGCTGAGGCAGGAAGATGGCTGAGACCAGCCTGGGCTACAAGGTGAGTTTAAGGCCATCCTGCACTGCATAGTGAAACACTGTCTCAAAAACACAAAACAAAAAAACTAGGTCACACTGACCCTGGGCAAGAGCTGTACCACTGAGCAATTTCCCCAGTCCTGTACAGTTGCTTTTGAGGCTTGAAGGTATTTCCCAATATTCAGGGCTCAGTTTTCAGCTCGTCTCCACCGTCAGGGCTTCCCTCTCTGTCTTGAGGATCTTCATGCCAGTTTAAACTCAGCAATTCTAAAACAGGTCTTTAGGGACTGAGTAATCACAGTATAGGCTGATTTCAATTCAAACAGTAAATGCCTCTTCCCTAGATTCAGCCATCATTCTGAACAGGTAAGAAAAATCAATTACAATAGTCAGTGCAGGCGCTCAGGGAAAGTTACACCTTAGTGGGTCCTCTAGGCTTGTTGGTTTCAGTCAACCTCTTTATGTTTCTCTTACAGTAGACCATTGTTGGCTATTAACAGGAAATCAAGCAGTAACAAATGCTGGAGGGGCCATAGGGGAAAAGGAACCCTTCTCCACTGTTAGTGGGAGTGTAGACTAAGGCAACCACTGTGGAAATCAGGGTGGAGATTCCACAGAAAACTAGGGCTAGAGGTCCCATTTGACCCAGCTATTCCCCTTCTGGGTATCTTCCCAGAAGAATTAAAAACATCACATCACAGTGATATATGTGCACACATGTTTACAGCAGCACAATTTGTGATAGCTAAATCTTGGAAACAACCTAAATGCCCATCAACTGGGGAATGTAGGGAGATGTGGTATTTTTATACAATGGAGTACTACTCAGCCATAAGGAAGGATAAACTAGAGATTGTATAGGTAAATGGATGCAACTTGAGACCATAATCATTAGTGAAATAAACAAGACACATGTAAACATATTGTCACAATGTGAGGAGCAGAAAGAAACAATATATGTGTATGTATATTAAAAAATAGTAAAGATAGTTATACTACTGATTTCTGAGTTCTATCAAGATTTGTGCTGGTATTTTTCAGACAATTGAACGCAGATGTCTTGTGCTCTGAGCAAATAATTTGGGGGTGACAATGCACAATGTATGTGCCATTGTTGCCCCCTGAAGAAAAAGAAAACAGACCCTTCTTGTTCCGCAGGGCAGGTGCTGCCTATCTTGCTGATCTTTGTAGGCTGTACACAATCTCTACGGAAGCATCGCACTCCCAGCAGTCACCAGTGTAACCTGTGGAGCCCTCCTCGAGTGATGGCTTTCGAACATAAAATAGTCCTTTTCCTCCAATCACTATTTCTTTTAATCTTTCCATTTCTTAATCTCGCCCTTGGTGGTACCTTAACTTTTGGTCGATTTCAGTTATTAAAAATCAAAATATGTCAAAGTGTCCATTTCATTGCTCGAAAGGGACCCTGGTCCTCAGTGGTGGCAGGAAGGCATGAGTTGTCCTGGCTCTCAGGCAGCCATCTTGGAGGAAATGAGGTGTCTTTGGTTGTCCCGCTGACATCCTGTTAGTTTGTTCTTGCGAATCTGGACAAATGACCCTTGTTTGAAACTGCTTTCATGTGGCACTGAGGGGAAGGCCTAGTGGGGCTCTCTCCCCTCTGGACAGGACAGGATCTTGGGAAATCTTGGGAAATCTGTCTCCAGCTGGATCTTTTCCACGGCTTCATCCAAGAACTTGGGAGGCTGAGATAGGAGGCTTGCTTCAAGTTCAAGACCAGCCACAGCTACATAGTGAGCCCCTATCTCAGGGAAAAAAAAAGTGAGTTATGTTCTGAGTCCTCCAGGGGTGTGGGAAGGGGCCTCAGGCTGGATCATCCTACCCCTGAGGCTTGTCCTGGCCTGTGTGAAGACATGAATGCAGACTACCCCAGTGGGAACACTGGCAGACACTCAGTTTTGAACACATGCCTCTCTCTCCACCCCAAGTGCACTACTTCCCAGGAAGGTACGCGCACAGGGATGTGGAAAGTGAATTCTGAGATGCTGTGAACTGAGTTCTTTTACAACAGCATGGTTGACCCACCCCTCCCAGCCTAAATGAGTCCTGGAGAAGTAACTTGGGGTAATTTATAGGGCGACAATGACTGTTGCTTTTTTGGCCCTTTATTTTGTGCCTGTAAATTTTAAAACAGCTCCACATACAAAAATCAATAGGGCTTTCTATGTACAGCAATAACCAGTTAGAAAATGAAGACAGCAAGTGGAGTCTTAGCAGCAAGAGAACATAAAATGTGTGGAGTAATTTGAATCTGATATGTGTTTGATTATATGAAGAAAGCTAGGGCTGGGGATTTAGCTCAGTGGCACAAGCACCTGCCTTGCAAGTGCACGATTGTGAGTTCAATCCCCGGTACCAAGAAAAAAAAAAAAAAAAACCATAATGCTGAGTTAAGAAACAATATGTGACAAGATACATTTACAGTATTGCTTAATAGGTACTATAAATATTTTAAAATGTCAAATTATAAAATTAATTTGTATTTCTAACTATTGGGTTTCAATATCCCAGTCTAATGTTAATGAGAACATTGAATGAAATGATGTTTTTCTTCGGAGAAAATAAAGAAATTTTTAAAATGATACTGATTATAGGGGATGCCAGGCATAGTCATCTACACCTGAAATCCTGGCAGTTGGGAGGCTGAGGCAAGAGAATCATCCCAAGTTCAAGGCCAGGCTGGGCTACATAGTGAGATTCTGTATCCCCCCCCCCCAAAAAAAAGGAGAAGGAGCCCAGTAGGCATAAAACAGTACCTACAGGAACTAAAATTGTGTCATTATGACATAAGATCAGTAATCTGAAGAACTATCTCAGGACAGATCCCAATAACACATATGCAGGTATGAGACTTTATTTCTATCATGTACATGTACTTTATTTTATTTTTTGGTACTGAGGATTGAACTCACAACCTCACGGTTGCCAGGCAGTTGCTTGCACCACTGAGCTAAATCCCCAGCATCATGTACATTTAATATAAAGATTTTAGAGACATCACATCTACAGAGAATGCAGGGTTACTCAGCAATTATTAGACCAACTTTCTTGACATTTAAAAGAAACATTCATGGGCTGGGGATTTAGCTCAGTGGCCTAAGCGCCTGCCTGGCAAGCGCAAGGTCATGAGTTCGATCCCCAGTACCAAAAAAAAAAAAAAAAAGAAAGAAACATTCATTTCAATTTTGCTATCATGCTATGAATTGAAAAGAGAGACTCTCAAGAAAGCAGATGAGAAAAACAGGAAGGCAATGAGCTAAAACAAGAGATAAAGAAAGGAGAAGGGAGGCCAGGGATTTAGTTCAGTGGCCTAAGCGCCTGCCTGGCGAACTTGCCATCATCAGTTCCATCTCCATACAAAAAAAAAAAAGGAGAAGGGAGATTCCAAGAGTTCAAGAAATACTAAAACAGATTAAGGCCCAGCCTTAATGGGAAATGTAAATGCCTCCAAGAGGAAAATGATTAAAGTCTGGCAAAAGATACAGCACATGATGGTACATGCCTGTAATCCCAGCAGTCAGGAGGCTGAGACAGGAGAGTTGCCAGGAGGTGGAGGCCAGCCTGTGCTACAAAGTGAGTTCAAGACCATCCTGAACTACATAGTGAGAGCCTGTCTCCAAAAACAAACCAAAAAAAAGTGTTTGGCAGAAGATAAAACAGTTGATTTGGACAGAAGGAAATGCTATGCTCTTGGATAAGTGTAATACTGTTTTTAAATGTAAAACAATACTAATAGAAATAATCATCCTTTCCTTATTTCTGGAGTCAGGTAGGTTGATTATAAAATTTGCTTTAACCCTAATCCTGATCCCAATCAGGGAGTGGAGTAAGTGGGGTGGGGGTTCTGAGCTGTGTCCCTTAGTCACACCGTGACCCACTTTATGAGGGGGACCCTCTAGGCCTGAGCAGCCCATGCTTTGCTGTGTGAGGATCCCAGAGGCCTCAGTGGAATGGCCACGTGGGGGCCACGAGGAAAGCGAAGGCGATGCTCAACTTGAAAAAAAATCTTTAAATTCTATGGGAATTCACAGAAAATTATGAACAATGAAAATGTGGAAACAATTTGATTGAAAAAATAGGCATGGATCAATCAATTAGGCTTTCAAATAATGAGCTATGATGCAGTTACTAAAAATAAGAGATCAACTGAGCACGATGGCACAAACTTGTAATTCCAGCCTTCTGAGAGGCTGAGGCAGGAAGGCCGACAATTTGAAACCCAGCCTAGGCAACTCATGATACCTTGTCCAAAATAAAATATATGAAAAAACACTGAGTATGTAACTCAGGGTAAAGGCCCTGGGTTCGGTCTCCAGGATGGAGAACAAAAATGAAAGCAGAAACAAACAACAAAATCAAGCAAGTAAGCAAAAAAATCAATCCCAGAAGCTCTGGAGCCGAGAGGGGTAAAAAAAAATCCGGTTAAAAATGTAAGTGGTACCCAGGCGTGACGGCAGGACCTTTGGAAGGTGACTGGATTACAGGGCCAGCAAGGCTGAGCTGCTGTAAGGAGGTGGGGTCTGGTCCCAGAAGTGGGTCAGTGGGGTGTGGCCTGGTTCCCATCTCCTCCCGCCACTCTCTGCTTCCTGTTCACCGGGTCCCTAGCACCTCTTCTTGGTCACACCATCCCGCCTTGGAGCCAGGTGACCGAAAAGGGAGCCAGAATAAACCTCTCCTTTAGTGGCAGGTATGGAGTATTTTGTTCCAGCGACTAGAAAAGTGACTGACAGTTCCCAGGGGCTTATTTCCTACATTTCACAGAGCTGGCCTGGTTTACTGGAAGAGTTTCAACATTAATCCTGAGCTGCAGGCTAAATGGCTTATTAGACAGTACCTGAGGTACACATAGAGGCTGAACATAGATCAGATTGGGAAATAAAGGAAGTGCTAGATAGCTCCATTTAGCATGCTCTGAAATTCCACTTTTAATGTTATGAATAATCAGGATTATTGAATTAATGCCAAGAAACAGGGAGGAGACTTTCAGGAATCTTCCCTGCCTGGGGACATTTACTAAATCGAGTAGACATGCTTGCTGGGCTTCTGGAAAATCAAGACTCAGGGAAGACTCATAAATAAGAGAGATGGGTAGACATGAGCCAGCATTGTGGCAAAGAGTTAACGTGAGAATCCAGGTGGCAGGATCGCACCTGTTCAGTGCAGACGGGTTCAGCTTCCCTGGGAGGTTAATCTCAGCGGTGTGCACTTGGGTAGGAGGTGTCACCCTGGGTACCAGGTCCAGCCCTCACGCCAAACTCTGTGACACTTCTCCTGCTTCACTTCCCAGCTGCCATGAACTGAGCGTTTTTGCAGGACCAGCCCAGCCACCATAAGCCATCTGACCATGTATGGAATCCCCGGAAAACATGGGCCAAATTAAAATTCTCCTCTAAGGTCTGGGTGTTGGGTATTACATGTTAGTGAGGGGAACCCTAATATATGTCTCCATGTTTGAAAGTTTAAAAATGTATCAGAAGTCAAACTTGCAGTAAATGTTTTATAGTATGATATAGGGTTTGTTTTGAGGCAAGCTCTCACTATGTGGTTCAGGCTGGCCTTGAACCCATTATGTAGCCCATGCTGGTCTCAAACTCACTGCAATCCTCCTGCCTCAGCCTCCTGAGTGCTGAGATTACAGGCATGTGCCACTACACCTGACCTATACAGAGATTTTTTAAAAGTTTTTTTTTTTTTTTTTGGATAGGGATCAAACTCACAACCTCACATTTGCCAGGCTAAACCCCCAACCCCTTAAAAGGGATCTTTTTTAAGTGGTCAGTAGTCCCACATCTGTGTTCCCAGTGCAGTTAATTTTTAAAAATTCTTATTTTGGGGGCTGGAGATTTAGCTCAGCTGCATAAGCGCTTGCCTTGCAAGCGTGTGGTCGTGAGTTTGATCCCTGGTACCAATTTAAAAAAATTTTTTTATTTTTATTATCATGTATTTCTACTGCACAATGATTACATTCATGGTAGGGAGTTGGTGTGTGGATATAGCACATCTTCATTTGTTTTACAACCTCTTTCCCTTTTTTGTTTTGTCCTTTTCCCTTTCTCCATCTTTTTCAGGTGTTTACACCTTATGCTTAAATTCCAAAGAGTCACAAGAGAACAACCCAGAAGCCTCTTCTGCTTGTGTGGCTTCCAGTCTGGAAGGGAAGAGAGGTAATGGAACAAGTAACTCCAGGAGGGAGTGAAGAGTCGTGAGATCCAAGTGTCAAGTGCTGGCTGGTCACTTCCTCTTCCCAAGACTCTGTCCCCTCCCATATGACCGGAGTCCCAGCCACGCTGTCTTCACTGCTGACAGTACTGCTGTCCTTTGGGCCCCCTTCTGCCAGGCCTCTGCTAGCTCCAAAGTCAGGCGGGGTGGATGACCAGGGTGATGCTTAGGTCCAAAGATGGCCAAGCCTAGTTTTCTGCCCGGTCACTTTAGGATGCTACACTAGCTCCCGAGAGCTGGTGCGACCTCTGAGAGAGGAGGCTCTCCGTGCGTCCATGCTAGTTTCCGCGGGCTGCTTGGTAATGGTGGTATTCTTTTAGTAATAGACATTGCTGCATTCTGCTTCACTTTCCACCCTGCCTTCTCTGCAGGTCTTTCTCCTTTTTCTTCTCTTGTGAATTTATGATCTGGTCAAACCATCTATGATGAACTCATCTTAAGATCCAGAATTATGCCTGCATAGATCCTTTTCCAAGGAAGGTTACATTTGCCTGTTCTGAATGGACATATATCTGAGTGTCAGACTAACCCACAACAAGGACTCAGACCTCACAACAAAGAAATACGCAGAGCACTTGGTCTGTCCACTCTTTAACTAACATCGTGTGGTCCAGTTTTGCTGAAGGATAGGTCCCTCCTTCTGGAGACTGATTTCTTCATTATCTAAAATGTGGTTCTCCAGCTGAACCAAGAGGGGTTCTGGATGGATGTGGTCATCTTCTACACTTCTCTTCTTATGCCCCAATTTTTCTTCTAGCATTTCATTCCTCTGTGTATGGAGATGCTAGAGTACAAGGCTGAATGTGTTGCCCAAAGTTCACATGTTGGGAAATTAATCCCAGTGCTGGGGGCATGGCCTAAGGGGAGGTGTTTAGGTTATAAGCCCCCCCCATGTGTGTGCATTAAGGCCATTTCCTGGGGAGAGAGTTAATTCTCCTCGGCCTGGCTTCATTATACAGTAAGCTCTTTCTCTTTACCTCGTAACACTCTCCACCATGTAATGAAGCAGCACCACGATTTCTGACTTCTAGATCAAAAAGATGATACACTTGCATTGTTTTAGGCCACAAAGTTTGCAGCACTAATTTGTTACAGCTGCCACAGGAAATTTACACTGTTAAACTTGCTTAGTTCTTTGTTATTTTGTGATGTCAGATGCTTTCAGATCTTTTCAATCCTGACTAACACAATTCACCGTTTGGAAGTAGAAAGATAAACGAGACCTAGGAAAAATGCTGACGATTAGTATGAGATGTCCGATGACCTTTTTTCCTGGGGTCACCCTAGAAGGCACACTAGGTGCTAACTGAAGCTGGGTATTGGGAAAAAGCACTTGGAAATTTTCAGAATTTGGAGCATGATCACCTGCTTCCTGTTGCTTCCTAGGAAGTCCAAGAGCGAGGTGAACTTGGGGAAAATCAGTCAGGCTGTAAACGGGACCAGGAACTGTTCTGCCCGGGAGTCCTCTCTGCTTCTAGTCTGTAAGTGGCATTGTAGGGCCCTGTTGGTTAAATACCCAGCTCCTCTCCATACCCTAAGCAGAGGGAGCCAGGTAGACAACCACACCACGGCGTCTAAGTCTCAGGAGGGCTTTATGCTTGAAATTCTCTGCCGACACAGAAGACCAGTCAGTGGCTTTGCATGAAGGCCAAGGGCAGAGCCGGGAAAAAATGGGCCC
>PVLA01003371.1:55208-139203 GCA_004027455.1 Hydrochoerus hydrochaeris
GTGTGCGTGTGCGTGTGCGTGTGTGTGTGTGTGTAAGAAACATGAAAGCTAAGTGTCTCTACTGCAATTTCAAAACTAGAGTATAGATCGGGCATGGGGCACATACCTATGCTCCCAGCGCCCAGGAGGCTGAGAGGAATGCTGTAAGTGTTGCTTGCTTGGGCTATATAGTGAGTTTCAGCCTAGCCTGGAATACAGAATGGGACCCTCTCTCAACAAACAAAGTCCAATGTTCAAAGCTTCAGTCCCTACCCATGATTCTTACTTTTCTACAAACCAATGAAAGCAAAGATAGATAACCCTGAAAAATGAAAGTCAGCAAGCTTCAACAGCGGCTTTTTATGCAAGGAATGCTGGCCAGAGACCTGTGTCCTAGTGGAAAAGACCTGGAATTGTCTGACTAAAGGAAATATAAGAACATCCTGAGATAGAGACCCTCGTTTTGCAGGGGAGGAGGTCAAAGTGGTAAAAAAGTTCAGGCTGCTAATTAGCCACAATGCTAGATTCAAGATTGTTCTGCTTCCTGGGTCAGGGATCTTGCTGTGGCTCATTTTCTTCTTTTTTTTTCCCCTTAGTTTACATATCACCCGTTTAGGGTAGAAGAGACCTAGCAGTCATCTGCAGGATGAAAGATGGCCCGCAGTGCGGCGTGACGCCGTTTCGGGAGTTTTTACCTCACTCTGCGTATTTCCTGAGGACGTCACCGTCTCTAAGTAGGAAATAACCCTGGTCATCCAGGACGCCGTGGGTGCCTGACACCCCGGAAGAACCGCATCTCCAGTTTCTACAGAACTGGTTGGATCTCTCCGCCCTTCCCCTTACAGCCCCATCCCACAGCTACGGATGCGTGCAGGACTTGGCCTGGAGGCTTGCCGGAAGCACAATGCCTCCTTTGAGGACCGTCTCAACCAATATTCAGTCAAACAGCGGGAGAAACTTCCTAAATGCCTGTCCTGCAGTGGCTCCTGCCCCACAGCTCACAGCTCAGAGTCCTCTGTTGTGCTGGCGCTGCATGGACCTGCTTCGTTTCTGAGACAGGGTCTTGCTGTGTTGCCCCAAATACGTCGAATTCCTGGGCTGCAGCAATCCTCCTGCCTCAGTGAGGACTATTAGTTATGCACCATCGTGCCCAGCTCTAGCCATGGGTGTGCCCCATGTCCTCTTTATGATGGGTGCAGAAGTTTCATGTCATTGCGGTTCAGATCAGATGAGCAGGCTCCTCAGAAGCTGAAGATGAGTCTACGCGTGTCCTCGGCAAACAACTGGACTCAACTGTTCCCTCCTTCTGACTGGGGACAAGCATTGTGATGAAGCAAAAGAGGTGGATGAAATTCTAGGGCTCCAAAGTTGACCAGCAAATTCCCAGCACTGGGGAGGCTGAGGCAGGAGGATCACAACGGGTTCAAGGCCAGCCTGGGCTACACGAGTTCGAAACCAGCCTGAACTACATAGCGAGTACTCTGTCTCAAATCCACTCCTCTCCCTCCAAGAACCCCCATGGAACAAAGTTCATCATGTTTTCTCATCTTTTCAGTTCCTTGCAGATGGGAATTCCTCAACCTTGTATCACACATTGCTGCCCACATTTCTTTGTAATGAACGCAGCGTGTCAATTACTGCCTCGCACCTTGGCTTTGTGCCCTTGGCTAAAGAAGTACTGAATAGACATGTGTCCAATTTCCTGTGCTGACAGAAATATTATTTCGCCGTGCTGTTAAAAATAAAGAACTCCAGGGCCGGGTGAACCGGAGCCTCCCAGCGGCTGCCTGCGCTTTCCTCTTTGGGCCTCTCAGCTGTGCAGCCGGAAGCAGGCGGTGGGAGGGAGCCGCGGGGCTGCAAATGCCCTGGAATGCCGGTGTGCCCGGAAGCGTTTGCAGGAGGCCTTGAGAGCCCAGAAAGTGCTTCCAAAGCAGCGCACCAGCAAGCTCTCTGAGCCTGGAGCGCGCGGAAAGAGACGCAAGGAGCCCGGGCATGGAATAGCAGAGTGTCACCAGGCTTGGGAGCCGCTCTAGCCTGACGCCCCACACTAAAGAGTTAAGGGGGCTGCAAAACCGGACCGCTGCAGACACTTGCATTTGCAACCTGTCACTTATTTTCCACTCATCTTCCTAGGGCCCAAAGAATCTGAAACAGCCCTTCAGCTCACAGGCATCATTTAATTGCTACCTCACCGTGGATACGGAGATCAGTAGAGAAGCCTTTGCGTCCCTTTGAAAAGAGAGGCGGTGATTTTTTTGTTTCCCACTGAGAAACAGATTATCAGCGAGACCTAAAAACATGAGCTGAAAGCTAGATATGGTGGCTTGCACCTGTAAGTCCCAGCTACTTGGGAGGCTGAGGCAGGAAAATCACTTGAGTGCAGGAGTTTGAGGCCAGCCTGGACAACACAGGGAAGACTTGTCTCAGGGGTTTAAAAAAAAAAAGAGGAAGAAAAAAGAAAGAAAAATAAAACATAAGTGAATATTGAGCTAAACAGCAACACTACGAACATGCCCCTCTCTACCATCCCCCACAATCCAAGTGGTGTATGGGGCTGCTCCCAACCCATGGCACTAAACATAGCAAGCAAGACAGAATGGAACATTCTAGAACTAGAATGGGACATGGCTCGTGGAGCGTGGACTGGCACCTCCAAAGCTGTGAGCCAAAATAAACCTTTTCTCTTTTTCAGTGTATTAGCTGAGCTATTTTATTATAGTGACACAAAGCTGACTAACACAGACTTTATACTGGATGACTATGTGTACACGAAGTCTCTAGCAAAGGGAAAACAGTAGGTAGAGACACAAAGTAACTTGGTGATTAGTGGGAGCAGAGGGTGACGGCTGAAAGGGCCAGGAGAACTTTTGGGGTGGGTAGAACGGAAAGTTGGACTATGGTGATGGTTTCAGAAGTGGGTCTGTTTGCCAAAACCCATTGCATGCTGCCCTAATGATGGATGGCATTTATGGTATGAAACATTAGATCTCAATAAAGCTGGAGTTTTTTTTTTGAAAATAGAAATTAGCCAAGTACTGTGGTTCCTGCCTAGAATCTCAACACTCCAGGAGGCTGAGGCAGGAGTATCAAAAGTGGCCCAAGCCCAACCTGAACAGTTTAGCAATTTGGTGAGACTCTGTTCCAAAACAAAATTTCTAAAGTAGCTATTGTATCATCCCAGTGCGGGAGACTCTCTCCTGGACAGAAGCATTTGAGGTACAAATCTGCATTTTGTTATATGAAACCAGACTCAGCGAAGCTTCAAACATTAGAATTTGCAGTTTTTAAACATAATTATTATTAAGTTAACTCACAGTACCAACGCTAGTCCAAAAATATTAGTCCATTAAGTTGAGGGAAACAGAGCCTTTCCATCTTTGGGGGATAGTGGTCTGACCCGGAGCCAACAAGAGCTTTGTGAGCTTTTCTTGAACTCGGCAGCTGTTTGGGGCACTCCTGGCACGAGGATAGGTATTTAGGGTGTAGACTTAAATGCCTTCCCTAACAACTGTGGTACTGCTGACTACATATCACCGTCACCACAGAAATGTGGGGGAGATTATATTAGGAAAATTCATCCTGTTCAGAGGCAGAAGAATGAGTGGAATATTCTAGAACTAGCATTTCTTTCCACAGCAAGTGGCTTGTCTAAAGTTGGGTGCAGCAAAATCTCCTGACTTATTAAACCAGTGTCCAGCCAGGGTCCCAGGGGTGTGGAATTGAATGTCCAGGAGCGGAGGTCTGAACCCCTACTGAGCCCTGGAGGTGATCTTCCTGGGGACAGTCCTCAAAGCAACTGAAGGAACAGGACTCTCCAGAAGCAAAAATGAGGAAGGTTCCTCGGTGGAACTGAGTGTCACTGTCTTTCTGTCCTCCTAGAGGAGCACCTCATGGTGGACTGGCAACAAATAGTTTTGGAACACTTTTCTCCCAGCAGCCCCTGCGGGACAAGACACTGCAGGCAAGTGGACCGTTGGCCCGATGGCGTGTAGGGTGGTCCTCACTTTAAAGATTCACCTTCTGAAACCCTGCTGAGACAACACAGCAAAGGACAGAACCCTGGGTGAGGTCACTTGGGGGAGAGGATGCCCTCCTCCCCGTGAGGTCCTGTTTATAATGGTCCACTCCATTCTGATTCCTTGGCCCCAGAGAGGCCACTGCTTCCATCCCTGGCTGTGGCCAGCCCATGAGTGGTGGCCACTGGCTCTTTAGGGGATCTTTCCAACCCAGGCAGCCTTATTTGTTAGGATTTTTTTTTTTTTGGTACTAGGAATCGAACTCAAGACCTCATGCTTACCAGGCAGCTGCTGTGCCACTGAGCTATATCCTGGCTGGGCAGCCATGTGAGTGACCTGTGACCTCATGCCCTTGATCCCTGTTCATTGGGCCGGGAATGGACACCTGACCCAAATGGCCCAATCACAGTCTCTTTTCTTCCTGGAAACTTACAGTTCTCACCCAGCCATTCCCAGCTCAGTGTGTTCCTTTCTGATAGGGAGAAACGGGCGAAATTCAGAGGCTTTAGCCCTGAATGCTTTTCTCTACTCAGGAGGCATAAAAAGTGTTAAATCAACATTGTAAGAGCCTACTGTTTTGGACTAAGCTTCTCCACCAGGCCCCAGAAAACCAGAATAAAAAGCAAAACAGAGGTATCACTCACACTGAGGTCCACCAGACAGAACCCAGGCTGCTCTCTGACAGTCCTTGACATCCGTAGAAAGAAATAATAGCCAAATTTCGGAAGCAGGCTGGTGGCAATTGGTGTGATAATGAAGTTCTCTCTGCCTTAATCCTTACACACAACAAAAGGAACCTGAAGCAACTCCACATTAGCCGATCAGCTATTTTTCTACTTCTATCTCCCTAAAAGTAACTTATTTTATTTTATTTATTTGGGGGGGGTCTTTTTGAGACAGGGTTTCACTATGCAGTTCAGGCTGACTTTGAACTCACTTTGTAGCCCAGGCTGGCAATCGCAAGGTTGTGTCCTGCCTCAGCCTCACCAGTGCTGGGATTACAGGCCTGTGCCACCCAGCCCAGCCTCCAAAAGTAACTTTGAAGTGACTGCTCTGCGGTTTGCTCTTTCGTGTCCGCTCTTTGCCCTCATTCCCTGCCTGTAAAACCAACCTTCTCCATTGGAACTCTTGCTCTGTTTTATGGAACACAGTGGCGCCCGATTCTAGATTCACAAAGCCAGTGAAAATCTCTGAGGCCAAGATGGCATGGAATTCTAGCCAAGGAAGGCTGGGTGGCGGAGCTGGGCCCTTGGTGACTGGATCCACCTCCCGTTTCAGACCCCTCTGGGCCAGCGAGTTCCTGTGCTCAACTCTGGATTATTGAATAAAGGGTCTTTTATTGTTGTCACATCCAGCCCGACCCAAGTCAAAGAGTCCTCACCGAGGCAGTGAAGACCACATTCCCACTGCAGCTGCTGTCCGGTGTGACTCGCTCCCCTCCTTCAGCGGTGTCCTTTTTAGGGTGTAGAATGAAAATGCTCCTTGAAAAGGGACTGGGTTTGAATTCCTGATATCCTGGGAGATAGTGAGAAGTTATTATTAATGTTTGGGCGTAACAATGGAACTATAAACATACTGCATTTTTTGTTTTGGGGGGGTTTTTTGGTGTTTTTTGTGTTTTTTTTTTTGTGTGTGTGTGTTTTGTTTTGTTTTTTGTACTGGGGATCAAACTCACAACCTTGCGATTGCCAGGCAGGCGCTTGTGCTGCTGAGCTAAATCTCCAGCCCCATACTGCATTTTGAAAAGTACTTTTGGGGCTGGGGATTTAGCTCAGCGGCACAAGCGCCTGCCTGGCAAGCACGCAGTCAGGAGTTTGATCCCTGGTACTGATTTAAAAACAAAACAAAACAGTGCCTTTGTCTTTAGAGTTACATTTTGAAAAGTTTTTTTTTCATTACATATTGTCTTCTTGGATATAGTTGCAAGTTACAAAATTAAAGTACACAAAGTGGACATTGAAACAGTGAGGCTGCAAACAGTTCTGTTCACCGATCCAACAAAAACTTAGCAACATGGTTATCAGTCCTACACACTTAAATATACATGCAGTTATATTCTTTAGGGCACTTTCTTTTCCTCCTTTTGTTTTTTAAGTCCATTATCTGTTTAGTTATATCATGTTTCAGGTTGCTCAGTACCTTACTGATCTGTTTTGTTGTTTTATTTACTTTTTTTTCTTATTTATTATTTTATTTATTTATTTATTTATTTTGAAGGTAGTAAAATACAGTAGAACAAGACAGGATGAAGCCAATTGAGGCAGTGCAGTGAAATTGATACAGAACCTCACAGCAGGGCTGGGGATTTAACTCAGCAGCATAAGCGCTTGCCTGGCAAGTGTGAGGTTGTGAATTCGATCCCTGGTACCAGAAAAAAGCAAAAAAAAAAAAAAGCAGACCCTCACAGCAGGTTACTGGGATAATGGATAACAGCAATAGGTACAATAGTATATCTGGTTTTCTTCACAATAGTTGTTCCTTCAATCAGGTAGAGCAATATCGAAGGAAATACTGAATTATGAAAACAGAATATTCACTAGAGCAATACCATTGATCAGAACAGAGCAAAACAGATGAAAATACTTGCCTTCAGAGAGAGGGCAGAAGAAAATCCCCTTATTTGCTATATTGCATATAGTCAAACTCATAAGAGATGCTCAGATCCCTGGCTCCCACTTGCTAGTGGGGGTGGGGGTGGATGTTTGATTTTTAGCCCCCACCCCAGTAGGCTCACAGCTGCCCACCAGAGCGGCATGCTGGTGGCTGCCTGTGTTCCCAGCGCCCCAAATTCCAACATGGCACGGATCTCAGGAAACACTGATATGGTTCTCACCCTGGGGTGGCCACAGCTTGGGGGCCACAGCCCCTTCAGTTTTTTTTTTTTTTTTTTTTTTTACCTACGATTCCATGTCAGGATTTGTTTGAAAAAAATACTGGGGCCAGGCATGGTGGTGCACACCTGTTATCCTAGCACTCAGGAGGCTGAGGCAGGAGGGCTGCAAATTCACGGCCAGCCTGGGCTACGTAGCAAAGACTGTCTCCAAAAGCAAAAACAAAGTTTTTTTAAAAACTGCTTTGGAGGAATACTAATGAAATAACATGCAACTACCTACCAGCATACAATAGTAAGAGGAACTTTTTCAAATTACACATGCCTGTAATCCCACACTCAGGAGGCTGAGGCAAGAAGATTTCTGAGTTCAAGACCACCCTGGGCTACATGGTAAGTTCGAGGACAGATTGGGCTACATAGCAAGACCCTGATTCAAACAAGCAAACAAGCCATGTATATTAAAATAAAAATACATTTAACTAATATACTTTGCAGTTTTTATTTTCTTAGAAATTAGCCAGGCATGGTGGCTCATGCCTGTAATCCCAGCACTCAGGAGGCTGAGGCAGGAGGATCTTTGTGACTTCGAGACCAGCCTGGGCTACAAAGTGAGCTCAAGGCCTGAACTGCATGGTGAGACCCTGTCTCAAAAAGACAAAAAAAAAAAAAGAAAGAAAGAAAAGGAAAAGAAATTGGTCAGCAGATTTAAGAGGCAGCCACAGTCTCCGAGTAGCCGGTGGCCTAATGGGTGGAAGGCGTACCTGTGGGCACAGAAGTGTCCTGGGAGGGCTCCAAGGGCCCTAAGCAGCCCCGGGCCTCCACACAGACCTCCTCCTTCAGCAGGGTGGCAGGCAGCAGAGCGCAGCGAATGCCGGTAGGGTATCCCAGAGCGCCAGGGCACATTTGTATCTGGTGGCCCTGTGGGTAAGGGCCGCCTTTCCTGGGTGAAGCTGTCCAAGTCCTACAACGGTGAGATTCCTGTCTGGCCCATCCCTGCTCAGTCTCTGGGCAGCCCAGGTCTGGGCTGGCTAGGGATGGGACCCAGAGGCCACAGGACCAGTGCTTCCTGCTCCCCTGTCATTGCCATGTGGCAGACATGCTCTGGGCCCGGCCTCCAGGCCCAGGCGGCAGAGACCCAGCCGTCCTTTAAGGCCTGGGCCTGTCCCTCCACCCGGCTGGCGGGACCTTCGTCACTGCCACAGTGCTGGCACCTGGACTTGGAAGAGGCAATTAGGCCATAGGGTCTGCCATCTGCGTCCTCACAGGTGGGCAGGTGCTGTCTCTCTGTCTCTCTCTGTCTCTCCGTCTCTTTCTGTGTTGCTCTCTGTCTCTCTCTCTCTGCCTCTGTCCATCTGTCTGTCTCTCTCTCTGTCTCTTTCTGTGTCGTTCTCTGTCTCTGTCTCTCTCTGTCTCTCCCTCTGCCTTGGTATGGACTCTCCAGTCTCCAGGAGTATGAGGACCGTTTCCTCTCCCTGAAGCTGTCCCAGCCTGTGACTGGCTGTCGTCTCAGTAGTGGGAACAGACTGCGCCGTGGCTGGGTTGTGCTGTTCTCCTCTCCCCATTGCGGCTCCTCCTCTGCTTTTTCCACACCGTTGTGTTCACAGTGATGTTCTGATCTTAAGGTGTGAGTTCCCTTCCCTTGGCTACCAGGGCCCAGGGCCCGCGTTCTACCTCATGGGAACAGGAGCTCATTGCAAGGACACTTTTCATCAAAGTGTAGGGGGACAAAAACAAAAAAGTCTCCATTCAGGGGCAGTGACACTGTCTTCATTGTGTCTTCATATCGAGACATTGGATGAGACGAAAGGTTTAGGCTTACAAGGTCAGTCTTTAAAAATGTTTTTGTTGAAATAAAATATTGACACCACACACAAAAAGAGCAACTACAATATCTGGGTCGTGGGCCAGTAAATAGGTGACATTGCCTTTTCAGGGCACTGCGTTCTTTTACAGGGAGGGCAATATTAATAAAGAGACTCGCTCAGGCCTCTTGTCATTACATTGCTAACTCTGGCTGCATCCTAGTTACATGGCAAATTTCAGACCTTCAAACAATGCTTCTTTGTTTAAAATGCTTTAAAGAAAAAAACATGCAAATGTCTTTAAAACCACAATTTCTTTGTTCCTTGGTTTTTTGAAATAAGATCTCACTATGGAGTGCAGGTTGGTCTTGAACTCACTGTGTAATCCAGGTTGGATTTGAACTTGTGACTCTTCTGCCTCAGCCTCCTGAGTACTGGGATTACAAGTGTGTACCACCATGCCCAGCTAAAACCACAGTTTTTTTTTTTAATGGGTTATATTTACAGATATGTCTGATGGTGAGACAAAGTACTGAGCAAAGTAGTTGTTTAGGACTAACAGTGCAATTGCATAAGGTAAGATGCAAGAAGAATTTTGTTGAAACTATTATATATTCAGTGATTTCAAGTATTAGATAAGTTGCTTTTGAATAGTTTTGTCTATAACTCTCAAGAAATAAATTTTGAACAGTATCACAGGAAACCTGAAGTCCCCAGATGTGGTAGTCCACACCCATAATCCCAGCACTAGGGAGGCTGAAGCAGGAGGATTGTGAGTTTGAGGCCAGCCCTGGATACACAGGGAACTCAAGGCCAGCCTGAACTACACAGCAAGACCCTGTCTCAAAATAAAAAAAAAAAAAAAGGAAAAAAACCAACAACGAACAAACAAAAAGCCCTGAAGTATAATTTCTTCAAGGAAATATTTACCTCTCTATCCTCTTTTTTTTCTATTTCATTCTAATTTTTAAAAAATGTCTTGCTATAACCCACAAAGCTGATTTCACACATCACTAAAGCGAAGTAACCCACACCTGGGAAGATCTACTTAATTAACAAACAATGATGTAGGATATTTAGGATAATACACACCTGAGAAAGTACCACTCACTCAGTATTGAAAAACCCTGACATTTTCCATGTTTCCTTTGGAGTTTTCTTTAGATCGCATTGAGGCTGCTGTATGCCCTTCCCAGATAAATATCTTCCTCTCTCCCAGAGGCAATAACTATTCCACACTTGGTCATTATTGAACCTATGCCTGTTTTTATATATCAGTGTATGAATCCGTAAGCAATTGGTAACATTGGTGTTCGTGTGCAGAGATGTAAAACAAATATTATATTATTCTACAACTTTTTTCTATGTATATTTCAGGGAGGGACTATTTGGGGTTGAAGCTAGGCTCTTGTCACTGAGCTACATCTCTAACCCTTTATATTTTTCATTTTGACGCAGGATCTTGCTAAATTGCTAAAGTACTTAAACTCACCACCCTCCTGCCACAGCCTCCAGAAAGTGGGAGGGAGGCAGGCGTGCACCACCATGCCCGGCCTGTATTACATTTTTAAAATCTACTGATATTGATATATTGTTCTAGTTCTTTCATTTACATTATCACGTGGTATTCTGTGACCTTCATACTGTGCACTTTATGAACATTTCCTTAATAGTTCCTTGTGTGGTTTACCATGGTTCAAGTTCACAGTGTCTTAAAAACACCTTTGCACAGGTCCCATTCTGTGCCCAAGCTGAAATTTTCCCAGGGTCAGCAGAGACGGGGTGGAATGGGCACCAGGCGCTACCACAGACTGCACCCGTGGTGGCCAGCATGTGCGTGGCCCCCAGTCTCCGCACCTTTGTCCTTGCAGGAGGCTTTGGAGCCAGTGTGGGCCACGCTAATGCAGGTGGACTGCTTTGGATTCTGTCATTGGGTCCCTGGGTCCCGGTCCCTCTGTACCTTCTGTGCTGTGCAGTGAGTCCCTGGCTGGGTCCCCACTGGATGGGTGGGGCTCTGTGGGTGGGAAAGGTCAACCCACGCAGAATAGAGTCCTGGCCCGAGGTCAGCTCCCTCAGCGTGGGAGGGACCCCCACAGATAGCCTGGCCGCCAGGGGTGACCTGGTGCTGTGAGCCCCAGGCCATCGTGAAGCTCACACTGGTTTGTGCAGTTGCAAGTGGACATTTAAAAGTGGCAGGACATGGGCGAAGGACTCAGAGGACCTCAATAGACATTTTGTCAAGGAAGATAAACAAATAGCCAAGCAAACTTATGAAAATATGTGCAACATTTTTATTTGAAAAAGTACAAATCAAAAACACTATTGAGCTATAATCCCAGCACATGGGAGGCTGAGGCAGGAGGATCACTGAGAGCTTGAGGCCAGCGTGGGCTACAAAGTGAGTCCAAGGCCAGCCTGAACTACAGAAAGAAATTCTGTCTCAAAAAGCCCAACAAATAAAATAATAAATAAATAAATAAATAAATACATAAACGTTATTGAGGATGACTGTGATGAAAAAGTAAGTTACTAAGGAATGTTGATAAGAGTGGGAAGGAATTGGAATTCTCATCCTTTGAATGGAGAAATGTAAAATGGTGCAGCTGTTTGGGAAAATAATGGTCTGACAGTCCTTCAAAAAGCATATAGTGGCCCAGCGGTTTCACCCCTAGGTATATAACCAAGAGGACTGAAAATATGTGTCACCATACAACCTGTGCATAAGTGCTCATAGCAGCAACATTGCTAATAGTAAAAAGCCAGAAACAACTCAAACAGCCATTGATCTCCGAGTGGGCAAAATAAAGGCAGTATATCTATTTGGTGGAATACTACTCAGCTGTGAACAGGAACAATGTACTGATACATGCTACAACATGCATGAACCTTGAAAAGATTCAATATGAAAGAAGCCAATCAATCCACAAGGCCAAGACTGTATGATTCCATTTCTATGAACTGCTCAGCACAGC
This sequence comes from Hydrochoerus hydrochaeris, assembly GCA_004027455.1. NCBI lineage: Eukaryota > Metazoa > Chordata > Mammalia > Rodentia > Hydrochaeridae > Hydrochoerus > Hydrochoerus hydrochaeris. Next base: position 66,811 of record PVLA01003371.1, read on the forward strand.
CAAATCCACAAGACAGAAAGCTGATGTGTAGTTGCCAGAGGCCTAGGAGATAAAGGATTGGGGACTGTTATGGTTTATGTTCAGATGCCCCCGCCCTGCAAGCCTCATGCAATCATGGACATGACCAAATCTAGTGTTTGTGATTGGTTCGTTGCCTGGCATTTGGATTGGTCGTATGAGTGCTACACCTGCCCAAGGGTGGAGCCAGCATACAGTGTAATGATGGGAAGAAGGCATGTCTCTTGCTTTTTGCTGTTGGTGCTTGCTGTTTGCTGCTGCCGTGAACTGCTGCCCCTCAGCCATGTCATTTTGCCTTGGAGCCAACTGAGTATGGACTGAAACCTCCAACCTGTAAGAAATAAACCTTCCCTTCCTTAACTTTGGGCATATTTTGTCTCAACAACCAGAGAGAGAAGTAACTAAGACAGGGTCTGATTACTAGAGAGTATAGACTTTCCTTTTGTGGATGATGAAAAATTCCAAAATTCAAGTTACAGCAATATGTGTATGATTCTGTGAATATGCACTAAATTTTATGCCTTAAAAGAGTGAATTTTATGGTCACAGAGGTTATAACTCAGTAAAAAATTTTTTGAAAGAAAAATATGCTGCCCTGGTAATTCTGTGCTTTATGGTGATTTTTACATATAAACATCAGAGATACAGAAAAGCAGATATTTTCTCTGAACTGTTTATTAAGGCAATTTCTACAGTCACAAGCACAGTCCAGCAAATATTTCTTTAAAAAAATTTTTTGTTTGGTTTTTTTGAGACAAGGTCTTGCTATGCAGTATAGGCTGAACTTGGACTTACTGTATATCCAGGTTGGCCTCAAACTCTCAACAATCCTCCAGCCTCAGCCTCCTGAGTGCTGGGATTATAGGTGTGCACCACCATGCCCAGCCTCTTAAAATGTTTTGAGGAAAAGGGGTTGGAAGTATAGCTCAGTAGTACAACACTGGCTCAGTCACAGGCTCTGAATTCAACCCCCAGAACCTTAGTCAATCAGCCAATCCATCAATTGATTAAATCCTAGCCAAATTAATAAGAAAAATACAATGTAATAATATTAGAAATGTAAAAGGTCAACTATTGGCTGTATAGACAATAAATGATAATAAAAGAATAAAACAATGCCATGCTACAAATTAGATAACTTAGATGATGTGGATGAATTATGAAATAAATGAAATTCCTTACAATACACAAACTACCAAAATTCTTGGCAGGAGAAATAGACAATCTGAGTAGGTCAATATATTAAATAAAGTGAATCAATAATAATAACCCCCATCAAATACCAGGCCTATATGGTTTCATTAGCGAGTTCCACTAAACGTTTGAGATAGAATTCCAGTTCTTTACAGTCTCCTCCAGAAAATAGAAAATAATTTAAAGCTACAGAATAATACAAACAGCAACAAACAGAAATTTCAGCAAAAATTGAACAAAAAATTTTAAAATTATATTTTAAAACTATAAAACTTTATTGAGAAACATTTAAAAGCTCCTAAGTATATAGAAAGGCATATTGTGATAATGATTTGGAATATTCAATTTTGAGATGTGCTTTTTCCCCTACATTGATTTTTTTGTTCAATGAGATGTCAATTAAGTTCCTCTGTGTGTGTGTATGAAATGAAGAAAACTGATTCTAAAATTGTAACTGAAGTAGAAAGGGCTGAAAGAATCCGAGTGTTCCAGGCATGGTGGCACATGCCTATAATTCCAGCACTTGCAAGGCTGAGGCAGAAGGATCGCCCCAAGTTCAAGGCCAGCCTGGGCTACATAGTGAGACCCTGTCTCAAAATGAACAAACAAACAAAAACAAAAAACAAAGTGTCCATGAAAACAAGACTGTCGAATAATTGGATTCTTAACTATGTTGCATGAAGCTTAAGAATGCTTAGAAAACCTTGGGGTCTGGGAAGGATGTGGCAGCCAGGTCTAGCTGCAGACTGCTCCTTCGTGCATACCAGTAGGATGGTATTGCAGCATGAATGCAACGTGAAAGTGTCCCCCAGACAAAGAAACACCTGCAGGTTGAAGGATTGTGCTAAAGCTCTAAAACATAGCGGACACATAGCTGAGGAACCCTAATTATTTAACTGGACAATAAACTACAAGCTGATTAACTGAGTCAGTAAACAAAGGGTCCGAATGTGGCTCACTACTGTTCGAAAGACATCCCAGGTAGTAGACTAAGATTTGCACTTTCACTTTTATGAGAAAGTCCTGATGCCACCTGTGTTGGTTACTTTTCTCTTGCTACTGAGACAAAATACCAGACACCCAAAAATTAAGGAAAGAAAGGTTTATTTAGGGAGTTTCAAGCAATCTGGCTCCAAGGCAGGGTGGCAGGGCACAGGGGCAAACTTCAAGGTGACAGAAGACAGCAAAGCAGCAAGGGCAAAAGGAGGGTGAGCAAACCTCTCTTCCTCCCTTGTAAGAAGTCTGCCACCCCCAAGAAGTCCGCCACCCCCGAGGGCAAGGGCGGCTGTAGCACTCACAACATCTCCCTGCCCTCCTCTTGCACATGAGAATATTTACAAAGTAAGATCCCTGGCCCCCTGCCCAGTCACTTAAGCTTCTAAACTCCTCAAGTTGATGCAATGTATCAACCATTACACCACTTGTTTGTGGAACCTGTCAGCATCTCTGCAAACTGGCAGTCCCAGTGTTTTGTTGGATTCAGTGTCCATTTCTGTGATTAAGCTACATAGGGACTGCAAGGCTAAATACTCAGTTTCTTGACCTCTCCTGCATTTGTGGGTGGACATGCCACTTAGTCCTGGCCAGTGAAAGCTCACTGTGTAGCCCAGGCTGACACTGAACTTGAGGCATCCTGCCTGCCTCAGCCTCCTGAATGCTGGGCTTTTGTCACCCAACACAGCTAATTGTTAAAATCTGTTCCACAGTTTACTGGTATGCAAAACATGAAAGTTTGAGTAACGGTTTAAACACTTCATGGGTGTATGGAATGCCTCGTAATTATGATCACTCATTGTTTACCCATGAATTCCAAACTTAGTGAAGATTTTCTAAAAAGTGTGGTTCTTGAGTTCAGTCCTCAGTACCAAAAACCAAACCAAAACCAACAAAAGTGTGGTTCTAGCATTTCTTCTTTTAATTAGTACGTGTTTGTATACATAATAAATTCATTTATCATGGTGAATTGCTATATATATGCACATACTGTATCTGAATCATCATTTCTTGATTCCTTTCTATTGACTGGTTTTCTCCTAGTTAAAGTTCACATCTTACTATTTCTCTGCATCCAGAATTTTTCAGCTAAATGGTGGACATTATGTGTATCACAATGCAGAAGGAGTTTAATTGCTATCTTATTATTATTATTTTGAGGCAGGGTCTCTCTGTGTAGTTCAGACTGATCTTGAACTCATTTTGTAGCCCAGGCTGGCCTTGAACTTGTGGCAATCCTTCTGCCTCAGCCTCCTCAGTACTGAGATTACAGGTGTGCATCACCTGTAGATGGCTGAGTACCATCTTTTAAAGACGGGTTTTCCTGCCTGGCTAGTATGAGGTCCTGAATTCGATTTCTGGTGCAAAAAAAAAATAAAACCCACAAAACAAAAAACCACTGCTTTGATAGGCAGTAACTTTACTGGAATAGTTATCAGACTGATACTTTTAACTTCTGGAAAATGGCATGAAGAAGATGGAAGGGAAAATTTTTTTCAGTGACCATGTATACGTTTTTCTAAAACTTAATTTTAAATGTTTAATGGATATACCAGTGTGTGATTATATGCTTTTATTTTAGCTGAATCTCCTAAGTATAACTTAAACCTTTATTGGATGAATTGATGTCATATACTATTCATGGTCTCTCTGTCTTTCCGTTTCTCTCTCCTCCCAATCCCCTCCCCCTCTCCTCTCTCCTCTCTCTCTCTGAATCTATTCCAATGTGGAACATAACTTCAGAAGTTTCTTTTTTAAAATGCAAGCACTTTATAATGTTTATTGATTTCCCATTTGCTCCTCTTTTAAATATAGAATGCACTGCTTTTTAGAGTTAATATAAAAAATTTCCCTCTACAATTTGTGAGATCATAAAGGATTTCCTTTGGTATTGGCATTATTTAAAATTATTTTGGAGGTTCCAATCAATGCAAAAGAGAGAGAGAGAGAGAGAGAGAGAGAGAGAGAGAGAGAGAGAGAGAACAAGAAGAAGAACAACAACAACAACAGAAAAATAGGTGAAGGGAGAAGCAGTTCTTCGTGTGTCGGCGCTGCTGACCTTACAATCTGAAGGCAGCTGCTGAATCCCCCAGGGAACCAGAGGTCCTCAAGACTCAGTCAGCCACTGGACAAATCCCACACCAAGCGGAAAACAGTTCCCAGCTCATTAGGAGTAATATTTTATGTACTAACAGGAACTAACTAGAAAATACTTTTTTTTTTTTTTTTTTAGAAAATAATCTTAAAAGGTGAAAAAAAAAAAAAAAGAGCTCATTCCCATCAGAAACAGAAAGCTCACTGTAACATTTTCACAGGTGTTTTCCACTCCAGGAGGAAAACGGCTGCGGTCCTGGAACTTTCCTAACGCGCGTCCGTGGCGCCGTGTTCTCGGGTGGGTGCTGACGTTTACTGAGCACCTGCTACACGGCAGGCACAGCGCCGCTCACGTTACACGTGTTATCACGTTTAGTTCTCAAAACGACTTCACGACGGGTGGTATTATCAATTCTGCTTTACGAGAAAGAGATGAAAGATCCCGCAGGTTACCTTCAGTCCCAGTCCTTACAACTGTGCTCCTGCACCATACGTAGCTTTGTTGTCACCAGATGGCTGTGGATAGAGGCCATAAGAAGCCTGTAAATGGAAAAATCCAAAGGGTCAGGAATTTTTTTGTTAATTTAAAAATTCATCTGAGCCGGATGTGGTGGTGCATGCCTGTAATCTCAGCACTCAGGAGGCTGAGGCAGGAGGATCATTCCACATTCAAGGCCAGCCTGGGCTACACAGTGAGTTCAAACCCAGCCTAAACTTCACAGCAAGACCGTGTCTCAAAAACAAATAAAAAATTCATCTGGCAGAGTAAATGACAAACATTGCCAAGGTATTTTGAAAAGTGTACTAAGGTGAAAGTGATCTTACACAGTATCAAAATGGACTCTTATGTAATGTAATGTAATTAAACAGTTGTCCAGTAAGATTCATGTATGTATTGCAAATATGTGGTAATTAAAAAATTTGTTTTGCTAGAGTCTCACTACGTAGTTCAGACTGGCCTTGAACTCACTATGCAGCCCAGGCTGGTCTTGAACTCACAGCAATCCTCCTGCCTCAGCCTCCCTAATGCTGGAATATTACAGGACAAGAACTACCACACCCAGCAAAAAGATTTTTTAAACTTACATGTCAACTAGATAATGTTCAGCATTGGAATAAAGTAAACTCAGTGTATGGTTTGGGGACAGTTGGCTCTCTATTGAGGACAGAATAGACCAACTCTTTATGCCAAAAATGAAAATAAAATGAATTAAAACTTTAAACGGAGCAATGAGAGTACCAAGAGAATATAGAAGACAGTGGGCCCAAAGGTGGTCTTATTGAGTAAGACATTAAAACAGAAGCTATGAAGAAAAATGTGGCTGATTAGATGCTGTGAAACATTGACATTCCAGGCTACTGGCCGAGGGGAAAAGTTCAGCTTCCTTGGTGGGCAGAAAAATGCAAACAAACAAACTGCTATTTTCTTTCTACCAAATTAACAATAGTAGGAAAAATAAAAGCTATCTTGTGTTAGCAAAGACATGAAGAAACCCCCTGACTGTTGGTGAAAATATTCACTAGGACAGAATTTTTTTAATTAATAAAGTTGATTGGTACGTTTTAAGTTTATTGGTATACACAATGATCACATCCTAGGAAATTTGTAGCTGCATATGATACACCTGGACTGCTTTTTCTTTTCCCCATTCCCCTACCCTCCCTTCAAACCCTCTTCCTATCCCTACTGACAAAAGCTTTGTTTCCATATTTGGAGCAGAAGTTCTGGAGGATGAACTGACACAGCTGTCAAAACTTCAGTACTCCCTCTCACCACGTTTGCCTGACTTTACCCCAAAAGAGTTTTTGTGTTTTGTATGAGGGATTGAACTCACAACCTTGTGCTTGTCAAAAAACAAGAAACATACAAACAACAGCTGCAAGAACAACAAAAAAACCCAGACAATAACAATATAGGCTTTCAAAACAAGATGACAGGAGTTTAACAGTGGTTGCAATATTGCATATTGTTACCTTCAAAAGAGTTGCTTAGATTATTTCCCCTTAACTTTTAACAAGGCATGACACTAAGAAATGCCCCAAGGTGTCTCCTTCATCTCAAATACACTCTTCCCTTCTGGTGAAAAGCCTCGGGTCCTTTTTCCATTGTCCTACTCCTTCTCGTCAACTTTGTTCTCTGTTAAACCCTTGCAACCCGCAGCTCCTTTGGAACCTCCCCTGCGGCCAAATACTTCAAATCACCCTACTGGCTCTTCATTCTTAACTTCCAACATAGATCTGGCCAAAAGCCCTATGTAGTAAACATGCCACCATCCCAAAGTAGAATGCATTGACATTTTTTTCTGCCACCCAGACAATCTCTCTAACCACAAGCAAAATGCAGACCAACTTCCTGCCCAAGCACAGCACATGCCACCTGGGATCCAGCAGCCAGTGCAGTACTTCTCAGTAGAAGCCTCCTGAGCCTCATCCTAACCAGAAGCACTTCCATCGGGGCTCTGATTTTCCAGGCTCTGACCAGTCTCCCTTATAATTTGCAGTGTACAGGGGCTGCCTCTTTGGCAAGTCTCTCAAAACCTTTCCAAATTAATCCCCAAGTTTCTTAAACCACAAGGCTGGGCAACATTACAGCAAGGACCCCACTCCTGGTACTAATTAGATTTTAGTCCTGGTACTAATTAGATTTTAGTCACATTTCACTCATTGCTGAGACAAAATATGCAACACCCGAAGTTAAAGGAGGAAAGGTTTATTTAGCTCACAGTTTGTAGAGGTTTCAGTCCATAATTGGCTGGCTCCAAGGCAGGGTGGCACATGGTAGAGGGGCAACAGTTCATGGTGGTAGAAGAGAGTAAAAGCACAACTGAGGAGGAAATGAGCATCTTTCTGTCCCTTATATTGCATTCAGTCTGTCTGGATTAGGGCAGTGCCAACCCAAACAGTGGACTGATCAGCAAACTCCTACCCTTAATCCCAGCACCCTTAATCTCAGCTTTGCAAATGAATCAGTCACACACTCTATAGACTCAGACACCTCTGAAAAAGTCCAATCTAAAAGTGCATGAGGCTTTGAGGGGTCATCATCTCTGGATTTTTAAAAATTTTGATAGATTTTAGGTTCACAACAAAATTCAGTAGAAATAACAGAGCTCCCACATATCTTCTTCTCTCTACATGCACAACCTCACCACATCTCACCCCAGGGTGGTGCATGGGTTTCGATGGATTATTTATTGACACCTTAATGTCACCCATGCTCTGTTGTTCACAGGAAGGTTCATTTTGGTGTTGAACCAATGTCTGATGACCTACATCATCATTACGGGACTATACATAAAAATATTGTGTTTATTTGAGTCTCTCTCCCCTAACTTCTGACAGCCACTGATCTTACCATCTCTGTAGTTTTGCATTTACCAGAATGTCATGCAGTTAGAGTCATTCACTTAGTAATACACATTGAAGTCTTCTCCTGATGATAGCATGTAATCATATTTCATTGTTTACAAGTGCAATGATTTGTTTATATTCACCTATTAAATAATAATATCTTAGTTGCTTCCACATTTGGGAAATCATGATGAAAGCTCCTACAGACTCAGGTACAGGTTTTTGGATGGATTTAAGCTTCCAGTTTCTTTGGAGAATACCAGGAAGGGTGGTTGCTGAGTGGTCTGGCAAGTGCATGCTTAGGCTTGGGAGAAACTGCTTCCTGCCTTCCAGCATGGTAGCACCATTTTGTGTTAATGACAGAAATAACTACAAACTCCACTTCACCACATCCTTGCCAGCATGTACTGTTGTAGATATTTTGAGTTTTTGAAATTCTGCTGGTGTCTCCCTGTTGTTTTAATTTGCATCCCTAATAACATATGATGCTTGTGATGGATTTTTATTTCCCTACTCAGTCTGCGAGTGTTTCTCTTTTTAAAAAACTTCACTGTGGTAAAATCTACCTAAAACTTACCATCTTAGCCAATGTTAAGCATACAGTTTATTGCGTTAACTGTATCAACCAGCTATAGTCACAGTATTGCTCAAATATCATCACCACTCATCTCCAGAAGTAGTTCATCTTGCAAAAGGGACACTCTGCTGGGTGCCTGTAATCTCAGTACTCCCAAGGCTGAGGCAGGAGGATTGCTGTGAGTTTGAGGTCAGCCTGGGCTACACTGATTTCAAGGCCAGCCTGGACTACAGAGAGAGATCCTGTCTCAAACAAAACAAAACAAAAATTCAAAGCAAAACCAAAAACAAAATTCTGACACTCTCCCCATTAAAGAATGTTCCCCTGCCCCCTGCCAACCTCCACTCAACTTCTCACGGCTGACCATTCTAGATACTCCGTGACAATGGAATCCAACAGTATTTGTCTTTTAGTGACCAGCTTATTTCACTCAGTAGAATGTTCTCAATGTCCACCCATGCCGTGGACATGACAGAAGTCTGTCCTTTTTCAGGTTGAATAATTTTTCATTGTACTCTGAGAGCACATTTTGTGTACCGTTTGCCTGTTGATGGGTTGTACCCATTTTTGGGGATTTGAATTTTGCTGCAGTGGGCATGAGCGTATAGACGGGTGACCTTTGAGAACAAGCTTGGAATTCTTTTTCTGTATACCCAGAAAGGGGTATTATTGGGTCATACGGTAACTCCATTTTCTTTTTCTTTCTTTCTTTTTCTTTTTATCCTATTTTCAATTTGTATGTGTGTCTGTGTGTGAGTGTGTGTGTGAGTGTGTGTGTGTGTGAGTGTGTGTGTGTGTGGCATCAAAGACTGAACCTGGGCCTTTGCAGTGAGCTGCGATCCAGTCTTTTTTTATTTTTATTTTGAAACAAAGTTCTTGCTAAGCCATTAATTTCCAGGCTGGTCTAGAAATTGCAAGCCACCTGCCTCGGTCTCCCAGAGTGCTGGGATTGCAGGCTTGTGCCATCACACCAGGGTCTATTTTCAGTTTTTTGAGGAACTGCCATTCTGTTTCCCATGGAGGCTACTCCATCTTACATCCTCACGGGTTATACACAAAAGTTCTCATTGTGTCACATCCTTGCCAATATGTGTTATTTGACATCTGTTTGTTTTATAGTACCCATCTTTGTGTACATAAATTTAATAAATTACTAATTCCTGGTATCTTATTTTATTATTTTAAAACTAATTTTTAAAAATTATTATTGTGTTTTTTGAGGTCGAGTCTTGCTATGTAGCCCACGCTTGACTTTAACTCATGGCAATCCTCCTGCCTCAGCTTCCTAAGTACTAGGATTACAGGCATGTGTCGCCATGCCCAGCTTGATTTTTTTTCTACTCCAAATTATTTTTTAATCAAAGTTTTTAAACATATAAACCAATGTTTTATTGGATAGACTAAACTATCTTTTTTTTTTCAAACTTTTTCTGTGTATTCCTACTCTTCCATTATCAAGCCTTAATTTTTTCATTACTAAAAGCTCACATATACCACTTGCCATATTGCTATCCCTATGTAGTTTTCATATTAATTATCTCTTAGGACAACTCTATGAAGTTGATTCCATTTCAGAAACAAGCCTTTTATTGTAGAATAATTTATTTCAGAATATACTAATTGTAAGTTGGGATAGCTATAAATTATTTGTGATAAATGATTTTATTTAGAATAATTTTAAAATTTGGATTTACAAAAAAGTGCAAAGCATAGAGCTCTTGTTTACATCTATTTTCTCTCATTATTACTCCTCTCCATTAATATATTTGTCAAAATTAATGAATTGAGCCAGTTGTGGTGATGCACACCTGTAATCCCAGTGCTCTGGGAGCTGAGACAGAAGGCTTGTAAGTTTGAACCCAGCCTGGGAATTTCAGCAAATTAGCAAGACCCTGTCTCAAAATTTAAAAAAAATAATAAAAAGTGCTGCAGATGTAGCTTAGTGCAAAGGTCCTGGGTTCAGTTCCCAGTGCTGCAAAAACTGATAAATTAATTAACCAGTATTGAAACATTTGATTAGCTAAAAACCATACTTTATCCATATTTCCATAGTTTTTGCCAAATGTATTTTATCTGTCTCAGAATGCTACATTGTGTTTAAGGATTGTCTCCTTTGGCTTCTCTTGGCTGGGCCAGTTTCTTATTTTTGGTGACTTTGATCGTTTTAAGAACGTGGAACTTAGAACAGGCGCACAGGTTGAGGAGAGCCAAGACTGAAGCTAAAGACCTGCTTGTGAGCCCACCCATGCTTGGGCTGAACAAGAACAGCCTCTGGCCCCCAGCAAGCAGCTGGGAAGAACTGTATTGCTTCACTGACTTTGCCAGCGAACAGCTGAGCACATACTTAGAGAACAACAACATGCAATACAGCAACAGTTGTAAATTTCCTACTGTCTTATCCTGGTTTGAATTGGTTTTATTGCTCTGTTTTATTCTTTTTAAAATTAAAAAAAATATGGAATTTAATTTCAATAACTTTTTCTGACACAGAATCTCACTATATAGTACAGGCTAACCTCACTGTGTAGCCCAAGCTGGTCTGTGATCCTCCTGCCTCAGCCTCCTAAGGGAAGATGGGCATGTACCACCATGCCTGGCTAATAAAATATAAATTGTCTTTTTCTGTAAGCTCTTAGAATCAATATCTATATGCATCTACTGTTGGAACAAGATACAATCTTAAGGAACTCATGCTTTGTAGGAGTAGACTAAAATTTTAGTTTCAGTTTACACTTCAACTTCTTTCTACACTGCTATCTTTTCAAGATCTTTTCTTTAATGTCTTAAACTGAAAATTTCAGTATTTTTGCTAGTTTATTTTCTTACCATTTTTTCATCATGTGAATTTCTCTTATGCGCTTTGTTTTGTTGCATCAGAGTCTGGGCTAGGCAGTTCAGGCTGGCCTTGAACTCTTGGTAATCCTCTTGCCTCAGCCTCCCAGATGCTAGGGATATAAGACCTCCAAAAGATACAGAGGAAATCAGTGTAACTCCCAATCTGCTAGATGTCCCATCCGTGCTGAGTTCATATTCCCTGAAATTGGAGAAAACCTTCTAAGGAACCGTGGAGGTTAAGAGTAGGAAGCTTTACTGGGGGAAGGGGATGGGGAACAGGAAAAGCTCCTGAGAGAGACAGGGGAACAGGTGGCCCATGAGCCCACTTCTCAAAGGAAGCTTTACAGAGCAAAGTCACCAAGTGAGTACAACATGGGTTGCAATTATAACCAACCAATAGGATCACGAATGTGGCTGCTCAGGTCAGGTTGATACAATGGGGCACAGGACCTGTACTAGGTGTACACGGTGAACGACTTCACTCACCTGGATGGATGATCTCTCTTAGTGGGTGGGAGAGGATGGCCCGCCCCACTGCTAATGAGATCACGGTTCATTAAAGCGGGAAATCTCCACCGGGTGGTACCAGTAACCTCGAGCTTCCGATTACCCCTTAGAGAAATGTGCAAGCACCCTGGCCATCATCTTCAGAGGCCTCCGCCACAGTGCTGACGCCCCTTACCTTCTGCACTGCCCCCTCCAGGGCCCAGGCCCATCTTGCTGCCACTTTCTTTGTGCCTAACTTAGCCGTCTGCAGTGCTAGGGTTCAGGCCTGTGCCACTGCACGGGGCTCTTTTCTTTTTTTCCTGAAAGACTTTTTTTTTTCTTTCAGAAAGGCTGGGTGCCATCATGCCTCGGAGGAACAGACGGGCCTTGCACTTCCTAAATTCTTCAGGACTCTTCTCTGTTTTGCAAACTGGAGCCCATGGTACCTTCTGGGCACAGCTGCTGAGTATTATCAGCCCAGGTGTGGATGAGCTATTCTGTAGGATGCCTTCCCCTCTGCATGCCATCAATACATGGGAGGGCTCCGGCTGGTTTTGATATTAGAGGGTGGGGCAGGTGTGGTGGCACATGCTTATAATCTCAGCATTTGGAAGGCTGAGGCAGGAGGATTGCTGCAGGATAAAGATCAGCTTGAACTACATGACAATACTGTCTCAAAAACAGAAAAGCAAAAAAAAAAAAAAAACGGAAATTATAAAGAATGTCGTGCAGACATAAGCGAGGCAGCCGGAATTTGGCAGAGAAGCTTATAATAAGGAGTTGGTGGAACAGTGACATGACGCAGTCACTGCTTTCGCCTTGGTGAAGGAGCCAACCCACCAGCTGATCCCGGGTTATGCTGTCCCCCTTAGCCCAGAAAGCCGCGTGGGTGGCCCCAGGCACACGGCCAGGCTGTCCCCCCGAGGTCTCTGGAGTTTATCAGCTGTCGTGTGCCCTTAGCATGACTCACAGGCTGCAGGAGAAATTTCCTTCGGTTCCAGGGACTGACAATTTAGCTCTAAGACTCACACGCACAAAACGACCTGTGAGGAACGACGCGTCACGTGGCATGCAGAGCCTGTCCCCAAGGGGAGGAAAGAAGGCATCCTGGGTTCCTGATCCTGACCCAAATTCCTTTAATTGATGCTTTGTTATTCATGAGCAAGCAGAGGGAACAAATTGTTATGCCTGACACCACATTTCAAGGCTGGAATTTTTGCGGTGATTCATGTAGCTATATTTAATATTTGCAGAGTCATCCAGCAACTCCTGTCGGAGCCCAGGGAAGCCTTCACCCAGGGGTGACACCCGCCTCCCTCCCTTCAAGGCCCGCCGCGGTGCGCCTGTGTTCACCGCACCTGTAAGTGCCCCCCACCTGCGCCTGCAAACCACAGCTTTCTCCTGCCAAGACAAGAGGCTGACGGCCCTGACCTTGTGAAAGGTCTGTCATCGGTGGGAACTTGTAGTGCCAGAGCCCCTGGTACTCCCTTGGGCTTACAAGGGTCAAATAAATCAGATTTTTAAAAATCTGATCTGTGATCATTAAGGTAGGATATTGTGTTTACATCTCTTTATAATGTCCTTGCAAACGTTGATGGGGCGGTATTTAAATAACAAAAGACATGGCTTCATCCGTCCTTTAAAAGCTTTCCATGGGAAAGAGATAAAAGACAAAGCGACTAATAAGGGAGATGCTGATAAAGTAGTAAAAAGAACAGGACACTTACATGGGCCTCACAGTGGGACCAGGAGCCTGGGGAATAAGCCAACGCAAAATAAAACAGCTGGGAGGGCCCAAAGGCAATAAAAGAAGGGCTCCCCTTTCTCCTCACATGCTCCCTCAACTAGAAACTAAGGAAAGAAATAAGGGTGCTCCAGTGCACGGTGGGGGGCACTCAAGAATTCAGACATTGGAAATAGACATTCAGGCAGAATTGTCCAGACAAAGCTAGAAGAGGAAATAAATTCTTCAGTGTCAACCAAGGACAATGAAGATTTTCAAATGTGTGTATAAATGCAGAGCTGGGCGTGGTGGGTCATGCTTCTAATCCTATCCCTGGGGAGGCAGAGGCAGGAGGATTGCTGTGAGTCAAGAAGGCCAACCTGGGCTACATAATGAGACCCTGTCCCCAAAACTAACAGACAAACCCCCAACAAATCAAAAAAGACAAATGCATAAATGACACAATCAAAACTTCAGCAAATGTCAGATACGACAACAAATATACATACCAGGCTTTTCCCATGGGCGAATGAGACACAAAGTACTTTGAAACTGTAAAACATTATTCAAATGTGTGACAATATCAGCATGATTCAGGAAAACAACCACATCAAGCATCCTCCTCCCTCCGCTTCCCATTCCTTCCATTTATCTAAAAAGGTAAGAATTTATTTACACTCAACATCCCAGAGGAGTAGCCTGATGAAAAATGGAATATACAAAATCCAGTTTTCTACTTCTTTTCTTATTGTTCCTTTATGACAACATTTGTTTTTTCTGGTAGTCATTTACCATTTGTTATGGAGCCAGATGTGGTGGCGGACACCTGTAATCCCAGCACTTGAAAGAATGAGGCAGGAGGATCTCTGGGAGTTCAAGGCCAGTTTTGGCTACATAGTGCATACATTATGCAGCCTGAACTGCATAGTGAGACCCTGTCTCAGAACAAAATAAAACAAAATTATTATAGGAAATTTCACACCTACACAATCAACATCATAATTCCTCCTAACCCTCCCTCACTTCAGCCCTGCTTGGGGCCCTGCTGGTTCTGATATCAAAATGATACAGGAAATGATATCAGGACCTCTGAATATGATATAAGGGAAATATTGTAACTCCCAACCTGCTAGATGTCCAACACACTGAGTTTGTGTTCCCCAAAATCGAAGAATGATTTCCAAGGAACATTTTATGGTTAAGGGTAGGAAATATTTATTGAGGTGGAGACACAGCTTCTGAGACACAGGAGGGGCCCCCAAGTGGGTTGCCAAGGACCCCATCTGTCAGGCGAGGTATCACAGAGTGCACCCACATGGGTTACAGCTAGGATCAACCGATGAGAGAGCAGGCTGGCCGCTGAGGGAATACTGATCCAGTGGGGGAGCAGGTCCTGTAGGGAGTGTGCACGCTGAGAACAAAGAACTTTTCAGCAAGGAGGAGCCCGAGGGTCTTAGTCACCCCGTGAGGTGACTGAGGTCCGTAGAGACATAGACGTCTCTATGTTACCGCTTGTCTCAGGCCTGGTCATCCTGTCTTTATCTTGGGGCCTGGTCACCAGCGGATGCAACTCCAACCACAGCAGTAATGAGTTTTCGTCTTTGCCCTGACTCTCTGAGGGCCCAGCCCTATCTGACGGCCCCTGAGATTCCTACCTGACTCAGCTCTCCGTAACCATTTCATGTGCAACCCCACTTACTCCCCACTCAGATGATTTTGAGCCAAATGCCAGATGTCATTTGGGTTAGGATTCTTGTTTTGTGTTTGAGATAGGGTCTCACTAGGTCGCTGTATCATTCAGACTGGCCTTGAACTCACAGCGATCCTCCTGCCTCTCTCTGCATCACCACACCCAGCCGACTGATGTATGTTTAGACTTTTTAAAATCTAAAGGCACTACACCAGATATGGTGGTACATACCCATAATCCTAGACCCTGGAGGCCATGAGTTTGAGGCCAACCTGGGATATGTAGTGAGTCCAAGGCCAGTTTGAATTGCACAGTGAGACCCTGACTCAGAAATTACAAAACAAACAAAACAACCAAAAAAAGTAAAATGAAATATAGAGCATTGCATGATCTCCCTCTTTTTCCTCATTCCCCAAACTCTAGCAGGTTGGATGATCTAGGATTTAGTTCCAGTACCCAGGGCTCAGGGTCACAACCAGGACCCAGGACCCAAGAGGACCCAGGAAAAAGATTCAGGACCCAGGACTTAGGATCCATAACTAGGACTCTGGATGAAGACTCAAGACCAGAACCAGGACCAGGACCATGTCCAGGCCCCAGGCCCCAGGCTCCATGCTGAGGATGCTGGACCAAGATGCAGGGACAGGGACATGGGACAAAGACCCAGGATCCTGGACTAGGCTCAGGACACACAGGACCCAGGACCTGGTGCCAGAGCCTGAGAGCCTCTGGGGTCCCTCTGCCCGGAAAGATGCTGAGGGCCCTGAATTCCTTCCTTACCCACTCTCACCATATTCTGATGACTTGGCAGGGGTAGGGGGCTGGCAAAGATTTTAGGGTCTGAGAACAAATGAAAAAACTGTTTCAAAGCCCCCCAAGACATTTGCTTCTCTCTCTCTCTTCCCCTCCCCCCCTCTTCCTCTCTTTCTCTTGAGTGAGGGAAAGTTTATTCAGCCCCAAGGCCAGGGCTCAGGCAGGTAATGGCTCTCCAGAGGGGGCGCTGGCAGAGAGCTTCCCTTGCTTTTCTTTTTTGGGGGCAGGTTGCAGGTGTGGCCACACTTCTTCCCGCAGCAGGTGGTGGCCCCGGGGGTGCAGGTGGGCATTGCACTTGGCCAGTCATTTTGTTGCTGTTGTCCTTCTTGGCCAGCTGTGGCAGGGACAGCTCAATGATCCCACTTTGTAGGTGAAGCCCCAGCTGCAGGGTGAGCTCCTGGGATGTTGTGGTCTGAGAGAGTCCAGCCGAGCTCCAGCTGTTTTCCGGGGTACACCAGACACCGTGGGGCAGGTGGGGCGCCTTCCTAGTCTTGGATTTTGACTTCAACATTCTCAGTGGCAGACATTCTAGTGAAAATTTATGTCAGTGTAAAGCGGGGTTAGCTACACTGTCGGCAGGGCTTTACAGGGGAGATCTCTGCAATGGGAAGGAAGTGTGATCAAACCCGAGTCAGGAGCAACTGATGTTATTACCTTCAGGGTGAGCACAAATTAAGCCAGATAATTGTTCACAGGCTCTGAGAATTTGAGGACAAGTAACCATGGCTGAAAGCCAAGAGAGAACAAAAGCAGATGTTTTCTTAATACCCATTCGAGGGAGGGAAAGCAATTAGGCACCAGGAACAGGAGAAACATATTTAGGTGTGTGATAACTTATTTGATAAGAGGATAGCACAAATGATGCATATGTGTGTGTGTGTGTGTGTGTGTGTGTGTATTCCCTTGCTTTCCCCAAAGTTTCAAGAATTGGCTTATTGAGTTTGTGAGCAGTAAAGAATTTTAGAGAAATCTCAAACACAACCTTTTCCCATCCTTTTCACAGATGAGAAAATAAGGTCCGGGACTAGTGATCAGATTTGACCAACGTTGAACAGCTACTCGACAGCATTGTGGGTGGGAAGACACAGGTCTAAAAACAGATCCCCAAACCAGGTATGACACGCACCTGTAATTCCAGAACTCGGGAGGCTGAAGCAGGAGAATCACTACCAGTTGGAGGCCCTCTTGGGCTACACAGTGAGATCCTGTCTCAAAAAACAAAGCAAACAAAACCAAACCCAAGACACCTGTTTCACCTCTCAGGTTTTGAGAGGGAAATTACAAAGTATTTGCAATAATTTTAAGGAAATAACATAAGCAATAAAGGTAACCAAACTACTACTGCCACCAGGGTTAAGCCTGGAGTTCTAGAACATTGAGCATCCATTAGGCCCTCCTGCTCCTGTAAAGGAACAGTCTAAGACATCTTTGGCTTGTAATGCTAGTCTGCTTCCTCAGACGTTTTCACACATGCAGTTTAGTGTCCTTGGCTGTGGAATGTAGTTTCTGTTACTGACCTCACCACCAGTGTTGGTAGCCTTGTCCCTTATTTGTTCTTCTGGCCGGCCCCTGACCCAGCTCTCCTGCACCCCATTTCAGGATTAACTCATTTGGGGGTGTGTCCTGCTGTGTCCAGCTGCAGGGCACGTCCTGGGGATGGGTAGAGGGGGGCACCCACTTGGGAGCTTGCACCCATGTGCCCTTGAACTCCAACTTTCTTTTCTGTTGCCTTCAGAAGGTCACTTTGAAAGGTCCCTTTCATTATCAATGTGTTCTAGTCCTTCCTTTCTGTAGATAAGAACAGTGGAGCCGAGAGGGGCCAGCGGCCTGCTCAAGGTCACCCCGAGTATCAGTGGCAGATCCAGGCCCCAAACCCAGGTCTGCACAGAGCTCTGTTGTCAGATCTTGCTTCTAACATGAGAGAGAATCAAATCTATTCAGCTCCCTGGGGATTTGTGCTGAGAAACAACTTGCATTTGTGGGTGAGAACTGACACAGGAATTTTCAGCAACAGGATTTCTTGGGTAGATGGGGGGGAATCCCCGCTGGGAATACATTTAAGATGAAAAGCTGTGAAAATGTGCCACTCTAAGAAAAGGTGCTCAGCCTGCTTCCTGGAGCCCTGGTGTTCAGGGCCAGTCTGAAAGCACACACCGACCCAGTTAGCACGCAAAGCAAAGGTACCAACTCCGGCACAAGGCGACCTGGAAGGAAAGGAGGCTTCTTTTTAATAAATGTCAACACATACTGCCGTAGTTTGGATCTTGGATAGCACTCAAAGGGCTGTGTGCTGAAAGCTTGTCCCCACCTATACTGCTATGGAGAGGTCTTGGAGCCTTTAAGAGGAGGAGCCTAGGGAAAAGGAAGTAGGTCACTGGGGCGTGGCCTCAGAGGGTGTGTTGGCCCCACCCCTTCCGGTTTCTATTTTCCTTCATTTTCTGTTTGGTGAAGGGGCCTCTTCAGCCAGATGCTCCAGCCACACTGTACTAGGCTGCTAGGGGCCAAGAAAACAGGACCAAGGGACCTTGGGCTGAAACTGTTAGCCAACATAAACCTTTCATTCTCTTTAAAAATTTTTTTTACTTATTAAATGTATTGGTACAATTTAGATATACATATTGATCACATTCATCATAGGGAATTTGCACCTGTACATGATATATCTTGGTACTTCTTGTTTTCCAAATCCCCTCCCCTCCCTTCAACCTCTCTTCCCCTCCTTATAGTTATCTCAGGTATTCTGTCATAGTAACAGAAACCTAACCCAGATACCATCGGCATTTTTTCTCATTTAGTTTTGTTTTTTAAAGCAGGTGTGTGATACAGGTCTATAATTACAGCACTCTGGGAGGCTGAGGCAGGATGATCAATGGTTCAATACCAACCTGGGCAAACTAGTGACTTAGCAAGACCTTGTTTTTCCCAGGGTTCTGGGGTGCTGTCCTCTTCCCAGGGTCCTTTTCAGACTTTTGCCCTGGACAAAGAATTGGCTAGGAAACTAGGTAGCATTAATACATTTATTAAAGGTATTAAATGCAGGAAAAGAAGGAACAAGCAGTATGCTCTGCAGAATGAATGCAGGTCAATTAAAGTAGGAAAAGAAAGAAGTGTGAGAATGAGTGCAGAGTGGAGACTGAGAAAGCAAGCAAGCAGTGGCCCCAAGGCCAACAGGCACCATCTTTTTTTTTGTACCGGGGATTGAACTCACGATCTAGCACTTGCTAGGTAGGTGGTTATGCTGCTGAGCTAAATCCCCGGCCCATCTTTTTTCTTTTTAAGAAAACAGAACAATAAAATGAAACAATGAGAATGATATTGGACCTCAAAAACAAGACAGTAGGAAAATAGCCATAGTTACTATAGTGCACATTGTTATCTTCTAAATAGCTGCTTAGACCACCAAAGGAATAGCCACCCCTCTTTTGTAGCTCCATTCTGACGTCAGATCCATCCTATCACAAACCTGTTTGATCTTATGTCAGAGGAATTGAAGCCAGAATTCTCTGATTGGTCCTAGGTGCAGAGCTTGAAAGCTGTTCTATGCATGAGTCCTGGATCTCCATGATTGACAGGTCCTGCCCACTTGGCTAGTCGCTTTGCCACGTCCTAATTGCCTGCTTCGCTGACTCAAAATAAAAAATAAAATAGGACTGAGGATGCAGCTCAAGTGTAAAGACCCTGAGTTCAACTCACAGTTACTGCAAAACAAACAAAAACCCTGCTTTTGAGCAGGGGATCTAACTCGGTGGTGCACTGCCCACCTGACAATTGTGAGGTCTTGAGTTCAATTCTTAGTAACAGAAAAAAGAAAACAAAGCACCCGCTTTCTTTATTAAAGTTATATATGCATTGTGATAATTAACTGGTTGAGTCACTTGGGTAAGAAATGCCCACTAAACTGGCTCAGCAAAGTTCAGGGTTGGGAGACCCACTCTAGGAAGGACTGTCACCAGAATGTCATTAAAGGGGAACGAAGCAAGGTGGGCTTCTGCTACTCCGGGGAGCTCCAGTCTTTGCCATCAGCTCAGATGTCTTCTCCTGGCTTCCGGCGCATACATCAGCCTCCTGACATGGACTCACATGGGACGGTACACAGAGCTCCAGGACTTCCACTGGATCCTTCAGGTCCCTGGTGCACAGATGGATCCTTTGCATCCCTGACTCTGTGAGCAGCCACCATAAGCCAATCTGTAAATTCTGTATTCTTCTGTTTTGCATTACAACTGTTTCTCTAGTAAGAACCAACTGATACAGGCACCTAGGAATAAAAACAGGAATCTAATCATAAGGAAAAGTCTAGCATGTGAAGTATTCTATAAGACTTACTCCTGCCTTTAAAAAAAAAAACCAATCACATCTACTAATAAAAAATAAAAGCCTCTGCAATCTGCCTGTCTTTGTTATTTTCTCTCATTGCTGAGACAAAATACCCAACACCCAAAATTAAGAGAGGAAAGGTTTATTTAGCTTACAGTTTGTGGAGGTTTCAGTTCATAATCAGCTGGTTCCAAGGCAGGGTGGCAGGGCACTGGGGTGACACTTCAAAGAGCAGCCAGAGCAGAAAGAAAGAAACCAAGCCCCCTCCATAAGCAGCCGGCTGATTTGGGGGAACACAGGCTGAGTTGATAACCACTGAGGTACAAAAATAATTTAATTCTTACATGGTTTGATTGACTTTGCAGACCTAAAGCTGGGGGTCTGAGCATATATTTAGAGGATAACAATGTGCGGTACAGCAGCTATGGGGGATTTCTGTTTTGTTTTTGAAATCCAATATTGTTTTCACTGTTCTGTTTTATTGTTTTGTTTTCTTCAATGTGTTGTTTTGATTGATTTTATTCTGTTCTGTTTTGTTGATTTTATTATATCAGATGGTATGAGCAGCAATTTTAAAGATAACAAGGAGCATTATGGTAGCCATTGTTGATTTCCTATTATCCTGTTTTGAAATCCTGTATGACTTTCACTATTTTGTTTTGATTGGCTTTATTCTGTTTTATTTTGTTAGGTTATATTCTCTTTAAAATAAAATTAAAGAGCCAGGCATGGACGCACACTCCTGTAATCCCAGCACTCAGGAGGCTGAGGCAGGAGGTTTGTTGCAAGTTCAAGACCAGCCTGGGCTACAAAGTGAGCCCAAGGCCACTTCATCTCAAAAAGACAAAAATAAATGAAATAAAATAAAATTTAAAAAATTAGAAAAACCAGTATGAAAAACAAAAAAGCCTGATAGAGCAGAGGTATTTTTATATTTTAAAAGTTCAAGCCAGGAATGGTGGCATACATCTGTAATCTCAGTACTCTGGGAGGCTGAGGCAGGGTGATTTAGCAATTTGGCAAGCCCTTGACTCAAAATTTAGAAATTTTTAAAAGGGCTAGTGATATAGGTCATTGTAAACCTGGGTTCAATCTTCAACACCTCAAAAAAAAAAAGTCTAACAGAAAAAGCAAATCATAATGAAATTTATTTAAATTCTGGATGGGGAAAAATGATACAACAGGCCCAATAGGAGCTCACTGAGAAAGTTTGGTTGTGGGCTCGACCTCATGTGACCATAAGGGATTATTGTGAGTTCCATTCAATCGATGGTCTGTTCTTTGTTCTTGAGACATCCGGTGGAGTGTTTATGAATGAAGCATTGTGATATTCTCAATTCTTCAAACCATTCAGAAAGAAGAGGCTCAGATAAAGCGTATGTGAAGCTGTGGTGTGTGGATATTCCTTGCGCTGTTCTTTAACTTTTATATATATGGGAAGTTTTTCAAAATAATAGTGAAAAAGCACACAAAGTCTGTCACAAAAGAATGTGATCCCCTGGCTCTATGCTCTTCCTGTTTTACAAGGTAATTTCTTTCTTGTTTAAATGTACTTCCAAATCTCAGCATAAACACAGATGCACAGATTTGTTAAGGCTTAATTTTAGGTATATCTGATGACTTCCTATTATGTCAGGTGACAATTTTAGCTCTTTTTATGCCCTATTTATTTCCTCTCTTTCCTCCCAATATTATATAAAATTTTGTGTTGAGATCCATGTTCAACATTTTTATTGTTAAAGCCCAATATGTAGGACTATATGTTGATTAAGAAGAGTCCACCAGGATGACCATTTGTTTTTTTTTTTTTTGTCTTTTTTTAGAAAAAGAGTCTTGCTATGTAGTTCAGGCTGGTCTTGAACTCACTGTGTAGCCCACATTGGCCTCGAACTCGTGGTGATCCTTCTGCCTCAGCCTCCTGCATGTAGGGATTATAAGTGTGTACCCATCTACCTGGATAAAACCTACTATTTTTTTTTAAAATCAGGACTTCATTAAATAATTGCTTTCTTCTTTCCAGTGCGTTCATTTTTATGAACTACTGTAAAATGATTCATCGCCTATGAATACCAGTCCTGCGAAAGCCAGCTCTGCCATTTTGTCTGTGTGGCTCTGGCTGCCCAGGACCACAGGCCACTTGCTGCATGGCCTTGAGCTGGCTTTGGTCCCCACGCATCTCGTGTCCCTGTGGCTTCCTGCCTGTCCTGGGTCCTCTGGCTCCTGGGTCCCAGGTTTTCTTTGCTTCTCTCACAGCTATCAGTTGTTTGGTGAGAAGTCAGAATCCATTCCAATTTCTGATCCCATTGTAGGTGACCCACTTTCTCTTTCTAAAAATTCTTGGGATAGTTTCTTCTACCGGATGTCCTGAAATGACCGATATTCTTTGATGTTGTCCTCTCATTCAAACTCCTGGATGCTCAGAGGAACTTGTCATTTGGAGAAACGTGTTCTTTGATTCTGGGGAAGTCTATGGAGCTACTCTCCCGATGGAGTACTTTCTTGCTTCCTTTCTGGTTGGTCCGCCTCTCTGGGACTCCTGTCGGCCAGAGGCTGAGCTTTTTCCTTGACCACCTAATGCTGGTATTTTTTTCTCTGGAGGATCATATTTATTTTTCTACATTTAGAAAAATATCTTATACATAATCTTTCAGTCCTTTTATTGTTTTTTCATTTCTGTTATTTAGATTTATACTCATCATATTTTTTCTTTGAAAAAGCTTTCTTTTCCTCTGATGTGTTCCATTTTTGCTCTTCTCATTGAGACAAGGTCTCACTATGCAGTTCAGTTTAAAAAAAATTTTTTTTTTCTTTTTGTACTGGGGATCAAACTCATGACCTCATGCTTGCCACACAGGTAGGTGCTTATGCCACTGACCAAATCCTCAGCCCCATCACTATGCAGTTCAGGCTGGCCTTGAAATGACTTTGTAGCCCAGGATGGCCTTGAATTTACAGCAGTTCTCCTGTCTCAGCCTCCTAAGTACTGGATTTACAGGTATGCACCACCATGCCATGTGATTGAAGTTTAATTTACATATAATAAAGTACAAAAACTCTAAGAGAAAATTCTTAATGAATTTGTATGTAAATATGTATATTATATGTCATATTTATATATAATGTTTGTAGATGTTAAAATTACTATATATTATGTGTTCATGTATTTCATATTTACTTATAATTATTTTAAAATTCTTCACTATATACAGTGGTATCTTGGTTCTTGAACTTAAATTATTGTATCTTGGAAAAGATGTCCCCATTTGTGTTTGCATGCTAATTTAATGTAAAAAAATATTAATTTCTTTGTGTTTATTTTGCTTGAGGATTGCTGAGTTTCTTGAATTTGTAGTTTAAGCCTGTCATTTTCAGATATGGTTTCTGTCCTATTTTCTCTTTTCTTTCCATTTGGGACTGTGATTTTCATTTGTGAAACCTGTTGCTGTAATGTATCCCACCAGTGTCTTATGGCAAGTTCTGGTATTTTTCTTTTTGTTGCTGTTGGTTTGGTTTGGTTTGGTTTTTAGAGACAGGGTCTTGCTACGTATCTCAGGCTGGCCTTGAATTCACAGTGATCCTCCTGCCTCTGCCTCCTAAGTGCTGGGACTTCAGACATGTGTCACTATTCCTAGATCTGGCATTTTTCTTCCTAACCTTCAGTTTCAATATTTTTCTATTGACAATGGGAGACCTTGTACAAGTGCTTAACTTATTATTTCTAGCTTTTGTTATATCCAGTTATCTGTTCAATTCTTTTTTTGTAAATTCTTGATTTTAATCCTTGTGTTTTTCAGTCTAAGAATTTTTTGTAGTTTCTATCTTTAAATTCAATTTCATATGAAATTCCTTATTTTTTTATTCATTTTTTACTCATTTACTTTTACACCCTATTCTAGTTATCTTAAAGTCCTTATCTATTCATTCCATTTGCTGGGTTATGTGTAGGTCTGCTTCTATCTTCCATTTTTATTACTGGTTATTCTGTCTTGTGTCTTTCAAAGAATATATTTTTGTTACTTTATCAGACTGTCTAAAAAAGAGCTATAGAGTTTCCAGATGATATCACTTCTACAAGAAAGAGCTTTATTTGTCCTGTGTGAAGCATCCACCCTGAGGAGATAAGAACTTCAGTTCAGTTTGGAATTGAGGCAGGTCAGCAGTGGTTTGCAGGATTTTTTCTTTCTTTCTTTCTTTCTTTCTTTCTTTCTTTCTTTCTTTCTTTCTTTCTTTCTTTTTTCTTTCTTTCTTTTTAAAGGAAGAAAGATTTATTTTAGCTTACAGTTTGTAGAGGTTTCAGCCCATAGTCAGAGTCCGTGCTGGTCTCAGTCCATAGTTGGCTGCTCCAAAGCAGGGTGGCATGGCAGAGGGGCATCACAGAGGAGAAACATTCCGTGGTAGGCAGAAGGCAGAATCTACCAGTCTGACATTTTACTAAAACTGCAATCACCTCTGATCATCCCTGTATCTTAGCGCTGCCTAGAAGAACTTACACTATTCCATTTGAGTCTCTCACATGAAAGTGTTAAATTAAGAATTTTGTTTTTTGTGTTGGGATCTCTGAGTTGGCACTCAGAGAATGTTCCTTTCCCCTACCTAGTCCCCTATTAGTTTGTGAATAATTGAAGAGGAATGAATATCAGTTCTTAAACCAGGCAGCCTTTTTCATCTAGTACCAGGTAATCTGGTGGGGGTCAGGGCTGTCTTACAAGGATACTGCCTAGGCTGAGGGTACAGCAGAGACTGGTCTTTGTTTACCAAGACCAAAGAATCTCTGCTGCACCCTCAGAGCTGTGCTATGCATGCCCAGCTAGCTTCAATTTACCAATCAGATCAGTGGCTTTGACTTACAGATTTAGGGTGGAAATCTCTCACTGCAAAGCAATGAGGGTGAAGAAAAGCTGTTGCTTCTGTAAAAACCATGGACTGGATTCCTGGTGGGGCCACTATACGGAGGTAGAATCACACTCCTCATTTCAGGAATCATCTCCTGCCTGCATTCACTGCCTTAGAGCTGTAGAATGACTACGTTGTCACCTAAAGGTTGTCTTATGATCAGTCCTCTGCACACTCTTTTATGCTAAGGGTTGGTAAACTGAGACCTAGGGACCAAATCTGGTCTCGTCCCCACTATATTTTTTGTAAATAAATATTTTCGGAACAAAGCCACATTGGCTTGTTTCCATCTTGTTTATGACTGTTTCACACTGCAGTGTCAGAGTTCATTTCCTGAAACACAGGCTGTATGGTCATCAAAGACTAGAATATTATTTTGGAGTGCTTTACTGATAGTCAACTATATTAGAGTACCATTGATTCTATACCGACTTTTTCCTAAGCCCCTTTCTCTCCCCTATGAAGAGGGATGTGTATATATATATATATATATATATACATATATATTTTTTTTTTCTGGTGTCAGGAATTGAACTCAAGATCTTGCCTTTGCCAGGCAGGCACTTGTGCCACTGAGCTACATCCCCAGCCCCTAAACCAACTTCTTCCTTCCTTCTTTCCTTTCTTCCTTCCCAAGCTTTATTAAAAGAAAGTAAACTAAATACCAGACCAGCCACATTGTGCTCTATCTATAATAAATGCCAACACCTGAGAATCTCTAAATATTTCTAAAGGAGGTTTTTTTTTTTTTTGGCCTCTTTTATTTATTTATTTATTTATTTATTTTTCCCGTTTCTGCCTTCTAAAGAATACAAGTCTACCTCAGAAAACCCAAGCCATGATGTGGCTCTGAGAGTTCCAACCACACCAGGCCTCTGCCATCACTGTCATTTTGGTTTCCCGCAGGCACAAGGTCAAGCAAGATTACTCATGAGTTCTTCACAGCAACCAGCAGCCAAGTCATGGGAAGCCGGAGAGGACCTCGAGTCCGATTTTGAAAGCTTGGCAGTCTCACGTCGGGCAGGTGCGAGGGACCTTTATACACATCTTCAGAATGCTGCTGTGATTTGGATGCCCTCTGGACTATTTGGCGACCAGCTTGACTCATTCCGCTCATTTATTCTTGAACCCAGAGCCAGGTAACATTCAAGCAACTGTAGCTATCTTATGTTAAATGTGCTGCTTCTCCTTTAATAAAAGCCAATAGCTGGTGTTAATTGAGGATTTGGATACGGACCAGCCTCTTTGGTTATCTGCTAAAATGAGACCAGCTTGAGAACACTAAGAAGATAAGCTACTGTTACTAGGAGTATCCATACTTCACTTAAAAAGTTTCCATTCCCGGGAGCACAGGCAGAGTAGCATGAAGGAGGCCGTCTGGCAGATTTTGATGAAGTAGAAACAAACTCTCCTTTGATCAAGGCCACGGGAGTTACCATGGGCATTAGTGGCCATAATGGTAATGCTGCATGGGCTAGATTGATTTATCGTCTAACACCTGTACAAAGAATTCACTTTTGCTATTGATCTGGCCACAAGACTTGCTTTAGCCAAAGGATCGTGTGTCGCATCCAAGCATAACCTCCACGACACATCGCACGTCTTTTGCAACTAGCATGTTGCAAGCAGGCTTCCATTCCCCACAGGTCCTAGAATAAAGAGTGTGTGGATGAGCTGGGTATGGTGGCACATGGCTGTAATCCCAGCCCTCGGGAGGCTGAGGCAGGAGGATTGCCATGAGCTCGAGGCCAGCCTGAACTGCATTGTGAGACTCTGTCTCAAAAACCTAATAAATAAATAAATGACATTTTGAAAGGATTAGAGATGTAGCTCAGTGGTAGAATGCCCTGGATTTGATCTCCAGTACTGGAAAAAAAAGAAAAAGAAACAGAAAAAATACAGGACTTAGCAAAGCAACTTGCAACAATGATAAAACCACGAACTACTGACGCAGGTAAGAGAGACCCAGCATGAAGGCAGCTGGACGACTGCCTCCGTGGGGCTCATAAACCAGCGCTGCCCTGGGGCACATGGAACAGTGTGCTCACCCAGGCAGAGGATGCTGGTTGCGAGAGGCCAGGAGAGTCTTGCTGGATCCTGAAAATGCTCCGTACACAGATCGGAGTTGTAGAAAACAAGGGTCTGCACAGATATGAACATCCATGAAGCCTGGCTCTGGAGATTCTGCACTGACTCTGTAAATGATTCCTTAGTTTAAAAGCACGTTAAGGTAGCCTGTGCTGTGCGTCTCCCTCCCCTCACATTCCCATGGTGAAATCCTAACCCACAAAGTGAGGGCATCAGGAGACTGTCCCTTTGGTAGGTGATAAGTTTAGCAGGAAGAGCTAGGCGCGGTAGCGCGTGCCTGCCATCTCAGCCTGCGGAAAGCGGGGACGGAGGACTGCCAGGGATTCAAGGCCAGCCTGGACTCCATGGCAAGTCCCTGTTTCCCTGACACAGGGATAACCCAGAAAAAAGACTAGGAGGGTGGAGCCTGTGAGCCGGATCAGTGATGGGATTAGAGCCCTTGTGAAAAGACGTTAGCAATCCAGCTTCTCCTCGCCACTCTCTGCCATGTGAGAATGGAGCAGAAAGCTGGCCATGCTCAGGGCAGGAGGGAGGCCCTCACCAGGCACCAGGTCTTCTGCTCAGATAGGAGATTAGGGTGTGGCAGAGCTGGCTGGACGTGACCCGTTAACTACGAGACGCTGATGTGTGAGAAGCGGCCCAAAGCCCTGCATGTGGACTTCTCCCAAGAACTCAAGCAGGGTCTCTGTAGGACCACTGGGTCTGATGACAGCCTGAGGCTGGGCTCTCAGGACCCGTACGTGGAAGTGTTTCCTCGAGACTTGGGCAAAATCAAAGACAGGCAGCCATGAGGAGCCAGGGCTACCATAGCTTTCAGCAGCAGCCCAGACGCAGTGTGTTCCTTTACCTTTGCCCTCTCCCTCTTTTTCGCTTTATGTGGTCCAACTTGCTCTGCAGAGCCCGTTTCTCTCCCACTCTTCACTTCTACTTTCTTGAATAAACTTTGCCGCTGCTTTTTGCTCTTTTCGTTTCAATTCTTTGTTCAACATGAGAAGACCCTGGAATCCAGCTCTGGAAGGAGAAGCCGGCAGCAATCCCGAACCCAGTAACATTTAGTGGAGTCACTTTTTAGAAGCAAGCTACCCAGTGACACTGTCACCTTGACTGGGGACTTTTTAGCCTTCAGAACTGTAAAACAATTCATTGCTGTGCTTCCTGCCACCCAGTCTGTGATATTTTTGTTGTAGCAGCCAGAACTAAAACTTTCTTTCACATTTGCTAATGACAGTGTGCCAGTGTAAGGATGGAGTACTTTGCAAATGCTGAGGGAAAAATTCATTGCCCATTTACTGAAACCTTTAAAACAAGTATTTAAGTCAAGTGGGCACAGCAACAAATTAGCACCCGAGAGTGGAGCCAGCGAGTCTGCGGTGCTAACTTGGTAGGACACAAGAAATCTCAAATTGCCCCTCTTAAGATATAAAGCTCTTTTCTTCTCCCTAAAGAGATGCCATAGTAAAACTGACAGAATTCAGATTCTTTGATTGATGACTATAATTGATTCCTTTATATTAGAAATGATGACTAGAATATAGTGTAATTTGCTGAGATTAGAAAATATGAGGCAACATTGACGTATTCATTTACATTTAAATCATATTTGTGGCCGGGTGTGGTGTCACATGCCTGTAATCCCAGCACTCAGGAGGCTGACGCAGGAGGATCCTTGCAAGTTCAAGACCAGCCTGAGCTACAAAGTGAGTTCAAGGGCAGCCTGAACTGTATAGCAAGATCCTGTCTCAAAAACAAACAAAAACCCATATTTTTGAAAGGCCAAAAATCCATATTTTTGAAAATTGTTTAGTTAGTTGATCGAACCTGTTTGAAGTTTTATAGTTAAGGAGGTGCAGTACTGCTTTGTGCAAAGGCTGAGAATATGTGACAGGCTTATGAGTAGGTTTATGGTAAAATTAGCATGGATGTTAATTTATAAACCAAAATTAATACAAGGACCGTTGTATGTCATAGAGAAATTTCCTGACTAGAGAGGATTGAAAACGTTCTCACAAAAGATTTAGGACTTGAATTTGACCTTAAAAGATGGGTAGAACAGCAAACTCGCCGGACAGACCTTTTCCAGGTAGAAAAGGCAGCCTTGTAAAAAATAAACAGGACTGAGAAATTGCTAGGTGGATTTTGGCTGTAGCCACAGTCCGTGGTTGGACCAGCACTAAAAGTTGATTGTTTAAGGAAAGAAGAGCGGTGTAGCTAAAAATGTGGGTGCTAACCATAAATGTCATGGTCTAAAGATTTGAGGCTTTCATGTTTACAGAAAAGAATCAAGGATGATTTTTGATCTGGGTCTCAATTTGGTTAAAAAAAAAGTTTTCAGAAGATGCCTGTAGACCCTTTGCAGGCTTACTCGGACTGAGAAAACGTGTGGATGCAGGAAGGCAGACAGTAATCAGGAGGCAGTCTCCACCTGTGGCCAAGGTCATGAACTGGACAAGGGATGAACCCCAACAGCACCCGTAGGAAAAATGGCTCCACCCAGAGGCTGGCGGAAGTGTGGAAACCGGGGCAACAACAGAGATGATCTCATGCGCTCTATTCTGTCGTGTTCCAGACTGAAAGTAACTGGCAGTGGATTCCCCGAGAGGTGTGTGGACCAGGAATGGGGACCACCTTCAAGTCCTCCTGGACAGTGCACAGTGAACTATCAGTTGTGAAATACACCCTGGGCGCAGGTCTGCCGAGAGCATCCGAAAGGCCAGCTCTGCACCAGCAGTTTGGTTTTGGAAGTACCTCACCTTAGCCTCACCTTCATTTCTTCAGAGAGGACATTTTTCTCAACTGTTGTCACATATGTTTGAAATATTTAAGAGGATCCTTGGCTAAGATCTCTCCCTACCTTCACGGGACCTTCAAATGTTTAGCCTCCTCAGGACTTATCCTAGGTTCTCTTCCTCGTCACACTTCTCTTATTTATGGTGGTGACTTCAAAAGCCATTTTAACACAGAAAAATTTAGGAATTTATCTAGCACACACAAGTTTCTACTTAGCATTTCCATTTAGATCAAACTCAGAAAACTGAAACTGAATTCAAAATAATTCCTTCACTATCTGTAATCCTTTCATTGTTACCTGGCTTGGGAAATAGCCCTGTCAAGTGACCTTAACAACTTTTCCTTTATGATCAAAGAGGACATTGGAAAATGGAAAGAAGGGCTGGAGACTTAGCTTAGCAGCACAGATGCCTGCCTGGCAAGTGCAAGGTCATGAGTTCTATCCCCGGTAAAAAAAAAAAAAAAAAGAAAAGAAAAGAAAAGAGAAAGATATCCTCTGTTCCTGGACAGGCAGAACCAATGAGGTCAAAATGGCCATAATTTCAAAAATGATATGTAAGCTTAATGCAATCTCAATCAAATACCAATAATTTCCTTCACAAAGCTAGATAAAGAAAATCCTAAAATTCATATGAAATCAGAAGAGAGAAGAGATTTAGAATAACAAAAGCAATCCTGGGCAAGAAGAGCAAGACAGAAAGAATCCCTGTCTTAGTTTTTCTCATAGCTGAGTCAAAATACCCAACATGCGAAGTTAAAGGAGGAAAGGTTTATTTAGTTCACAGTTTGTAAAGGTTTCATAATTGGCTGGCTCCCAGGCAGAGTGGCACATGGCAGCAGGGCAACAGTTCATGGCAGCAGAAGACAGCAAAAGTAACAAGAGGGAGGGAGAAAAGTAGAGAAGGAGAGAAAGGGAGAGGAGTAGAGAAGGAGAGGGAGAGGGAGAAGGAGAAAGGGAGAGGGAGAGGGAGAAGGAAAGAGAGAAAAGACTCAGTCCCTTATATGCAGGCTATTTGCTCTAGGGTGGGTGTAGCACTTACATGCTTAATCTCAGCATTGGACCATGAATCAATCACAAACTCTAGAAGCCCACCTCCGTGATTGCATGAGGCTTTGGGGGGACATTTAGATGCAAACTATAACATTCCAGCACTGGCCCCTGAAAGACTTATGTACATTCTAACTCTTAAGTGTTGCCAAAATCCTAACAGTTTAAGCATTGCTGAAAAGTCCAAGTTCCAAGTTTCCTCTGAGATTTAAGACAAACTCTTAGCTGAGAGCCCTTGAAACTCTTAGCTTGTACAAATGAAGAAGACAGTTAAACGCTTCCAGCATTCAATGGCCCAAGGTAGAAATTTTCAATTTCCAAAGCTGCAAACAAGTGGGGCAAACACTAAGTGCAGTAGCTCCTTGAGCAGCGTCTGAGGCAACTTGTAACAAGATGTGAACTCCAAAGGGCTTGGGTGGCTCCATCCCTACCGCACTCCAGTGGTTGTAGCTCCCATAGCCTCTCTCTCTGCTCTTTCCTTGTAGTTTTCCTCAAACAAGCCACATTTCTGGCTTCTCCAGACCTCTGGGGTCTCCACTACACCTTTGGCTACATAGTCACAGCTTCACACACTGGTCTTTCAGGGACACACTGCCTGGTCTCCCAGGCCTTCTGAAATCTAGGTGGAAGTCTTCCTGTCCCCACAACTCTTCCATTCTGCATGTGCATAAAAACAGTGCCACCTGGATGATGCCAATGTTTGCTGCCAGCTGGAGCAATAGTCGGGCTTCTCTCTGCCTCTCTCTCTCTCTCTCTCTCTCTCTCTCTCAACTGTACACTTGAGTACCTAGATGGATGAGCACTCTGAATCCATTTCCAAGGAACAAATTATCTGGGCCATGGTAATTTTGAAATATGGTTCTCTATGACTTTCTTCTCAAAGTAAAGTCTTTCACTTTTGCAGTTTTGAGACTGCAAAGGGTGGAATCCTCCTGCTTTTTATGATGCCATCAAGCCATTTTTTTCTATTCTCTTCTTCTTTTTCAATTTAAATCTGGCTAAAATTTCCCAACAGTAGTCATGCTCCCATGTCAGCATTCAACTGCCTTGAAATTTCTTCTGTCAGATTAATTAGTCTACCACCCTTGATCTCAGTCTTAGGCAAAATGCAGACAGACTTTCTGCCAAGGCATAACACACATTGTTTGGAGCCCAACAGGCAATGCGGTCAGTCCTGCTTCCCAGCAAAAGCCTCCTGAGCCTGGTTTTTATCCATAGGATTTTAATTGGCCTTCTGGTCCCCTGAGCTTTGACAAGAATCTCCCATACAATCTAAGGCTTTCCAGCTCTACTTTTTCCTCTGGCATCTCTGAACCTTTCCAAACTCTTCCCAAAGGCTCCTGAACCAGATGATTGAGTATAGTCCCAGAAATGACCCCACTTCTCAGGCAACAAATTCTGTGTTAGTTACTTTTCTTGTTGCTGAGACAAAATATCCAACACCCAAAGTTAAAGGGGAAAAGGTAACCACCAAATAATTTCTCCAAGTCTGTCCAACTGAACTATCTCCATACTGCCAATGTTCTAGGGTAAATTGTCATGCGGCTGTTTCTTTGTTCCCCTTCTTCAACTACCACTACCAATGTCCACACTCCTTTCTTTCCTTAAAGTATTTTTAGGGAGTGCCATGACCTGACTGCTTGTGTCCTTCTGAAATTCATGTGTTGAAACCTACCCCTCAACATGATGATATTAGGAGGTAGACCTTTAAGAGGTGATTAGTAGCCAGATGTGGTAGCACATGACTATAATCCCAACAGTCCTGGAGATTGAGACAGAAGGATCAGAGGATCCCAAGTTCCAGTCCAGACTCCAGACTGGGAAATTTAACAACTTAAAGAAAACCTTGTCTCTTTTAGCTTTTCACCCAAATGTGGCAGGTACTGTAGATCTTTCTTCACTTAATCTGGTTTGGAAGTCTTTCCATATTACTGTACCAGCATACAGAGCCTGCCTTATTGTCATTAATATGGGATGTCGTATTTCATGGGTACACCAAAATATACTTAATCAGAACTTTTAGATTTTCCCAACTCTGTATATAAACAGTGCTGCAATGGATACTGACATCACGTGAGACTTTAAATGAATGTATTTTTATGGTGTTTGGGGTACTGTTAGTCAGCTATCACTGTCACAAAGTGCCTGAGATAATTAACTTAAAAGGAGGCCAGATTCATTTTGGCTCACAGTTTCAGAGGTCACTTAGTCGTGTGATTGTGTGCCTCTGGCAACACAGAACATCATGGCAGGAGGAGTGCGTGGCAAGAGAGGTTACTCCCCTCTGGGCAGCCAGGAACCAAAGAAAGAGAGGGAGAAGGGGGAAGGAAGATCCCAATATCCACTTCCGGGGCATACCCCCAATGACTTACTTCCTACCATTTGGCTCCGCCTCATAAAAGTTCCCTACCTGCCAATAGCACCATAGGGTGGTGACCAAACCTTTACTACATGGGTTTGTGGGAGATTTCCCAGATCCAAACTAGAGCAGGGGCCTTACAGACATTGACAAATACTGTGTAGCACATTTGTTAATATTGTTTTTATGGCTTCAGGATTTTATGGTTTGTTTCTTTATTTATATTTTGGAGACAGGGTCTTGCTATGTAGTTCAGGTTGGCCTTGAACCTCTGGCAGTCCTCCTGCCTGGGATTACAGGCATGCACCAGCATGCCTGGCTTGTATATTTAGGAAGGCCTTTTCTACTCAAAATGTATTTAAAGATTTTTACATATTTTCTTCTAACATTTATAAGGTTAATTTTTACTTCAAAATTTTTTATCCATTAATAATTAATTTTGGTGTAAAATCCAACTTTATTTTTATCCATATGGCTGTTCTGTTGTGCCAACATCATTAATGAGTAACTCATTTTCTTCCCACGACTTTAAAATGTCCTTTTATTAGATATAAATAATTCCTGTGCATATAGTTCCAGACTCAATCTACTCCACTACATCTGTCTTTGTTCATGCACTTACTTGTCACTCTTAATTATTTTAGTTCTCTAGTATATTTTAATATGTGGTACATGAGTAAACCTTTATTACTCTATTGTTTGACAGGGTCTCTCTATGCAGTTCAGGTTGGCCTTGAGCTCACTTTGTAGCCTAGGTTGGTCTTGAACTCGCAACAATCCTCCTGCCTCAGACCCCTGAATGTTGGGATTACAGGCGTGAGCCACCACGCCTGGCTTGCATTTATTATTCTATTTGATCATGTTTTTGATGTAGTCATATCTTACCTTCACTAATAGTATTTTTAAAAGTAAAAATGGCTGCTATTAAATCATTTTGTAATTTATAGAAACATTTTTCTTTTTGATATTATAATATCGTGAATTGCTTTAAAAGATTTCAAGATATTGACACACTTTAATTTTTTGATTATATGCCATATGGTCATGTTGTCATGTAATATTTGCCTGATATTTCACTTAAAATTTGTGCCTTATCAGTCTTAAATTACATTATTCTGTAGTTTTCTTTTTTATATCTTTATTTTCTCTTTTCAGTTTATTGATTTTACATGAATATATTTTTGTTGGTTCTTTCAATTTTGTTTCATTTTTATTCTTTGTGACAGGGTTTCACTATGTAATTCAAACTGGAATTGAACTCTGTGTAGGCCAGGCTGGCCTCAAACTCATGGTAATTCTCCTGCCTCAGCCTCTCCAATGCTGGGATTACAGGCATGCATCATCATAGCACGTTTCTTTATATTACTTTCAATTCTCAGCTTGCATTTCCAGAATCATTGTTTCAGTTTCTTTCCTAAGCTTTTACCCCTTTGGATTGTCAGGATGTATTTGCTGAACTCTTGATCTCTAGTTGTGCTTCCTTACGATATAGGAAACGACTTCATTTTGAAATTCAGTGGTATCTGTTCTGAACAAAGTTCTTGTACTCTGTCACAATTTCCATCTGCTCAGTAGCAATATTTTCCATTTAATGTCCGTCACCTGCCATCTTTTGCTTTTTACCATTCATTTCTGTCAACATAATTATATAGGTTATATTTAGTTCCTTTTTGAAGTTATGAATTTTGCTTAAATAAATTGCTTTTTGGGGGGACACGCAGAACTCAGATGTCTCGGATGTGGGAGGGGCCGGAGCTGTGGCCCTCAGCGATGAGACACTGTGTTCTGGAGAGTGAGGCCAGGCTGCTCCCAGCCTCACCACCCTTGGTCACCCATGGCCAGCTCTGCGTTGGAGCCAGTACCCCAGAGCCTTCCTGCCTCGCCGTCCCTGACTGACGCGGTATGTCCTCAGAAAACGTGGTGTCTGTGAGGGTTCAGTCAGGCCACAGGCTGACCAAGAGACCATGTCCACCTAAATCCTAAAATCCTAAACAAATGGACCAAAAATAGAGAAAACACAATAGAGTTGAAGGTTTTCTTGATTCATCTGAAAGAAAGCAGTGAGGAGAAAACACATCATGAGACGGAGGTATAAACAATACTATTAGACATTATGTTACTTTAAAATGGACCACATTCTACAACTAAAAGGCAGAGACTGTCAGTCAATGAAAAAGACCCAACTATATATGACTTCTCAAAGTCACACTTTATTAATTAATTAATTAATTAAATTGTTTTTTGAGACAGGATGACTTTTTTTTTTTTTGGAGACAGGGTCTCTCTGTATAGCCCAGGCTAGCCTTGAACTCATGGTGTCCATCCTGCCTCAGCTTCCTGAGTGCTGGATATTGTTCTTGAGGAAAATCCTTCAGTCTACAAAAGTGTGAATCAGAGCAGAGGTTACATTCCAATAAGGAAGCCCTGCGTAGGATGAAAGGACTCACTCCTGGGCGTTCCGTTTTAACACGGCCTTCGATTTTCCTGGCTTAAGAGCAAGCCAGATGTTGAAGCCATGGTTCCTTCCACGCGTGGCCCGTCCGAGAAAGGTGCACCCTGGTTCACAGCCCAGGCCGAGCTGGAGGTGCAGAGTTCGTCCTCGGTAGCACGGAAGCAGAGACCCGTC
Organism: Hydrochoerus hydrochaeris; assembly: GCA_004027455.1. Classification (NCBI taxonomy): domain Eukaryota; kingdom Metazoa; phylum Chordata; class Mammalia; order Rodentia; family Hydrochaeridae; genus Hydrochoerus; species Hydrochoerus hydrochaeris. The sequence goes on from PVLA01003371.1 coordinate 102,703, forward strand.
CAGGCAGCGCGTGGGGTTGGGCTCACCTGGAGCTCCGGCTCGCTGCGGCCTGTGCTGACTTCAGCGGTGCCGGGCGGGACGGATCTACTTGATGATGTCCAGCGACTAAGGTCAGTGGCCATTAGACAGGAACTGCAGATTCTAAATAGCGTGATTTGAAATATAAATATCCTTTGTAATGGCACCGTCCAGAAAAAATGCCCCAACATTTTATTTAACACATGGTACAATTTTATCATTTTAAAAAAGCATTTGAATTTTATAATTTTTATTATAAAATTGAAGTGATATAGAACACCACTGAATGATTCCCTTTTATCATCTAACATTTTTCTCCTGTGGTGAAATCACCCCTTAAAGCGTTTTATCTCCACTAGGTGACATGGGTCTCCACAGCGCCTCTGTCCCTGGACCAGCGCCCGGATCCAGGAGTCTCCCCAGGGGTCCCTGGGTTGCGAGAAGGCCTGGGATGACCCAGAGAGAAGCTGGGAAGGGAAGCTGGGAAGGGCAGGCTCGGAGTGAGAACATCCCGGCTCAAGATGAGCAAGATCTGGTGTGGCTGGTCTCAGATGGGAATATCAGAGAGGGGGAAGCACTGGGAGATAAATGCATTATGTGTTTCTTTTCAATTTTTAGAAAAATTTTAATTTAATTAATTTATTTATTTTGGTACCGAGGAATGAACTCATGACTTTGCAGTTGGCAGGCAGGTACTTGTGCTGCTGAACTATATTCCTGGCCAAAATTTTTCATTTTATTTTTATTATGTAAAATCAAGCAAAAGTAATGCAGAATAAAGCCAATCAAAACAGCACAGTGTAAGTGACACTGTGTCCTATTATCAAAACAAGATAATAGGAAACCAACAATGGCTACCATAATACCTCTTGTTGTCTTCAAAAGAGCTGCAGATACCTTCAGACATAGGAAAATCAAACAGAACAGAACAGAGCCAATAAAAACAAAACAATCAGTGCAAAAAAGGACTTCAAAACAAGATAATACCTTCCCCTTTCCCATATACATTTCAGCCCTTATTTCCTGTAAATCCAAAATGGCAACCATAATAGATCTTATCATTGAAATAGCTGCCCATGCCATTGGATATAATAAAATCAAAACAGAATAAAACCAAACGAACAATGGAAACTATACAAGACTTTAGCACAAGATAATAGGGAATCAACAGTGGCCACCACCCTCAGCAGGAGACCCCCCCTAGATGCTACATTGCATTCTGTTATCCTCTGAATGGATGATCAGACCACTGGCCCTAGACCTGCCAGGTCCTTCTATTTTCTTTTCCCTTCTTCCCCTTCTCCCTCACCTGCCCTTGTTCACCTTCCCGTTTTCCATATACATTTCAACCCTTATTGACACTTTCTGTTTCTCACACCAGAGAAACAATGTTATATTTAAACACACAGGTGTCCATTTATTTCACTTAAAATTAGGATATCAAGGTGCATCCATTTAGCTAAAAATGCTCAAGTTTATCCCCTAAGGCAGTGTAATGCTCCACTGTATATAAAAACCACACTTCTGGGCCGAGGATGTAGCTCAGTGGCACAGCATGTGCCTGATAAGCGCAAGGTTGTGAGTTCGATTCCCTGGTACTAAAACAAAAATTGACTGACCAATCAATAAATATCACATTTTCTTTATCCATCCATCCATTGATGGGCATCTGGGCTGTTTCCAAGATCTGGCTATTCCAAACTGTGCCGCTATAAATGAGTGTGCACATCCCGGAGCGGTATGACGCTCTTTGGGGAAGACTCCTAGAAGCTGGGTTGAATGGACCTTCTAGTGTTAGTCTTTTGAGGAATCTCCACACTGATCATCATCAAAAGCACCACTCCCTTCTAGAAGAATCCTTTTCTGCAGGACATGGCCTGTGTCCCTCCTTCATTGCATGAAAATGAAAATGTCTCCAGTGACCGACAGGAAGTTTCTGACACAGCACTGTTCCCAGGTGACATTTCCGGCGTGGAAACTCTAGGTCCTCTCTTGCTCCATGGCAGCAATTCCCCATGAGGGTTCCCCCGGGAAGCAGGGTCTCCTCCCAATCCAGGGCCCCTGCCTGATTCTGTGATGCTTGGGCCTCTTCCTGCCAGCCTGAGAGCCTCAACTGCCTCCACCTTGGCCGAAGTTACTTTTCTCGTTGCTGAGACAAAATACCCAACACCCAAAGTTAAAGAGAGGAGGTTTATCTGGCTCACAGTTTGTGGAGGTTTCAGTCCATAGTCAGCTGGCTCCAAGGCAGGGTGGTGTGGCACCAGGACTTTACAGAGGAGAAACAGCTCACGGCAGCCAGAAGACTGGCAAAGCAGCATGCAAGGGACAGCAGCAGCTCCTGTCTGCCTAGGCTACTGGGCACAGGGTGGTGCGGAACCAATCAGTGGACTAATTTAGTAATCAGTCACCCTTAGTTCCAGGATCACACACTCCAGACCCAGCCTCCTCTGAGAAGCCCTGTGTATGACCCATGAGGCTCTGGGGGACATCTAGACACAGCCATAACAAAGTCCCAAGTTGGGCCTCTGTTTCCCATGGACCTTGGCTCTGTCCATTCAGAACCCCGCACTCTGGGCCTCTGCTCTGCCCAGCTTAGGAATGTATTCCTATTTCTGCTGTCCACCTTGGACCCTGACCTCTACCCCAGTCTATTATGCCGGACAAGCTAGACGGAGCCATCAGCGGCCTTCTGGCCTTAGGGAAGGACCTAACACCAGCTCCCTGCTGCCACTCCCAGGGTGCCCTCTCCCTCCTTGTCTTTCTAGCAAAAGAAACTTGGTCTCTATGAGCATGCCCACCAGAGAGGCAGCCTCTGGTGTCGCTCCACAGGTGCCCTGGCAACCCCTGCTCTGACTTTCCAGCCCTCCCTATCTGCAGGAAGCCTGCACCCCAGGAGGGAGAGGAAGGCCGGAAGCAGATGGCTGCTCTGTTACACCCACTGCGGAAAGGGTATTCCTCCTGCTTGGAACCATTTCCTGATTTTAGCTGCTTGCTTACTACATCCAGCTCTTGCTGTTGTGTGCAATTCTGGGATGATTTTTTTCTTTCTTTTGTCTTTTTTGAGATGGTGTTTCACTATGCAGTTCAGGCTGGACTTGAACTCATTTTGTAGCGCAGGCTGGCCTCAAACTTGCAGTGATCCTGTTTCAGCCTCCCGAGTGCTGGGGTTACAGGCTTGTGCCACCATACCTGGCTAGCTTTGTTCTTTCCAGAACATTTCTTTGGTGCTCAGTATATCTGAGGCATTGAAGGCAAGAACTCCAGGAAGGATGAGGGCAGAGAGCTTGTGTGAAGAAGGTCCTGGGTTTGATCCCAGCTCCATGAAGAAACACACACAGACACAAAACCAAAGCAAAACAAAACAAAAACCCACAAGGGGAGCCAGGTTTTTGCCCTGCAAGGGATTGCCATTGCCCTAGCCAATGGAAAGGGAAACCCAGAGTGGACACACAGGGAGGTGAGTGCTTGGATAGGTAAGGAGGTCACTGGGGAAAGACAGCAGGCAGGAAGGAGCAGGTTGTGTTCTGGGGTACACACGGGGCAAGGCTCAGCAGGAAAGGGTGAACGGCCAGGACGCAGGGCGGGGAATACCAAATGGCACATGTGAATGTTACCCCAAAGCAATGGGGACTCCTCTCAGCCTTTCAGCAGGCGATGACAGGATACTCAATTTATTGCTGTTATGTTTATTAGTCCATGTTTGTGTGGGGAGTTGTATGTGGACATAATGCATCGCCATTCTTTTTACATCCCCTTCCTCTCTACCCTCCCTCCGTCTCCTGGTCCCCTTCTCATTTACTATATCCCCTTCTGTTTCCTATTATCTGTCTTTTATTTTGCTTTTTATGTTATTTATAATGTGTTTCTCAAATGAGAGCAACCATGTAATATTTAAGCTTGTGTGTCTGATTTGTTTTCATTGAACATCGTGGTTTTAAGGTGTCCTATTTTCCTGCAAATGATTCCATTTTCTCCTTCTTCTTGACAGAGTAGTACTCCACTGCAAATACCACATCTGGGTACAGAATTTTAGGTCCTCTGCAGCCCTGAGGAGCAGGAAAAAGGATAGAGTGTTCAGGGAAGTGGAAGGAGGTGAGGCTGGCATTTTTATTTTATGCTTCTCTGTTCAGTTTGGATTTTTAAGCCATGTACTTGAATTTTTTATGTTAAAACAAGCTGTCTTTATCTGGGAAATGGAATTAGTTGTTGCTTCTGTCTTACTCTTTACACTTTATGTGAGCTACAAAGAAAGGAAATATAATAAATGGTCTTTGCTTTAAAAATCCGGATGTAAGCCGGGCCTGAGGATGAATGCCCGTTAGTTGTCCTGGCACTGGATCACAAGTTCGAGCCCTGGCTGGGAATTTAGGGAGACCCTGTCTCAAAATAAAAAATAAAAAGGGCCCGGAATGTAGCTCAGAGCATCCTGGGTTCAATTTCCAGCTGCAAAGAAGGAAAAATGAGATCTGGAAGTGGAAGATTATAGACAGCTAAGTGAGGTAGATATGTCCGGGCGGTCGGAGCGCTGCACCTCGAAGGCGGCAGAGCAGACGCAGAGAGCGCTGCGGTGGGGGCAGGCTGCGGTGGGGGCAGGCACCCCAGGGCTCCCGACCAAAATGCAATGACTAAACCTGCTTCCCCAGGAATAAACAATAGGGATCGATATGCCAAATAGGCATCAGTCACTTGGCGGGAGTGGGGGAACCGGGACCTCGACCCACCCCTCCCTGAAACGGCCTGCTCCTGTCGCGCACACTTGCTACAGGGACCTGCTTCCCCATTGGCTCAATGCTACCTAAGCAACTGCACTGGTGATCTTATTGGCTGATCACAGTTTTGTCCCGCCTTATACCCACCTGGTGGTTTTGCTTTATAAAACTTCCTTTAAGAAGTGGGCTCATGGCCAACCCACTTTCTGGTTCCTCCTCGGTCTCTCTCAGAATCTATCTTTCCCTCAAATACTTCCTACTCTTCTTCCTTGTTACTCAGAATTCCTTCTTCGATTTTGGCTAACACAGACTCGGTGAAACGGACATCTGGCAGGTTGGGAGTGACAGTATTTCCTTATATCATTCGGAGGTCCTGATTGCTTCCTTATATCACAAGCACACAGGGAGATGGGCAGAAAGGTCTGCTGACCCGTGTGGATGGACCCTTGGCCTCTGACCCCTTGAGCTGCTAGATGCGCTTGGGGTACAGGGCTGTGATTTTTCTCATTTACAGTACAGAAGTTAACACACTCGAGGGCCTGACTAGGCTTCTCTCAAGGGAGAAATGGCCAAACCCACGATTTCTTAAACCGGGTGTGAGCTGGGCTGGGCAGCTGTGTAAAGAACCCTAGGGTGTGAGAAGCTGCACTCTAACTCCTTACACAGTGTCACCAGCATTCGTGTTGCTCCTCGGCGGAACTCTTTTCCTCCAGCTTTGCTAACCACGACAATCTTTCCTGGGGCCAGGAGAAATTCCATCCACGTCAAAAAAAAAAAAAAAAGAACACTTCCTGCTTCTAAAAAAGACTTGCCAATAGCCAGGTGTGGTGGTGAATGTCTGTAATCCCAGCACTTAGAAGGCTGAAACAGGAGGATTACTGCACATTCTAGGCCAGCCTGAAGTACATATGAGATCCTGTCTCAAAAAACCAAAACCAACAACAAAAAACATCCAAAACAAAACAAAATAACTTGGGGCTGGGTATTTAGCTCACTGGCATAAGCGCTTGCTTTGCAAGCATGAGGTCGTGAGTTCGATCCCCAGTACCAAAACAAAACAAAACTTTAAAAACTATTTTAATTAACATAAAAATGTGCTAACAATGACATAGGAGATTAGGGCATGGCAAAACTGTATGGCTGGGGCAGTAGGTGTGACCTATTAATTACAAAATTTTGGACACATGCTCAGAGCAGTTCCCAAAAAACCCAGCACAAGCACTTCTCGCGAGAACTCGGTTTTCAATAGGACTGGTAGATCTGATGTCCTACTGAGAAGCTGGCCCACAGCACCACCTGTCAGGACCCGTATGTGGAAGTTCTCATGCTTTCCCACGAGATTTGCACAGTATGACAGGACATAGGTGCCTAGGAGAGCTTGCTAGCATGACTTTCCTCACTATTCCTTGCTTTGCTGCCTCCAGGATGTTTTTTTCTTCCTTTTTCCTCTTTTAGTTGGTCCAAGGTCTTACAGAGCCAGTTGTTCCCTCACTGTTCACTTTTGTTTTTCAGACTTTGCCACTATTTTTTTTTTTCTCATTTCACCTAATTCTTTGAGACCCCAAGAACCTGGTCTGTACGTGACTTTCTTCTCTCTGTGGCTTCCCATGGTCTCTCCTGCATACCTGTCGGCCTCTGTGTTCAAACTTCATCTTGTTATCAACACACTAGTCATTGCAGGCAAGGGCCCAGCTGCCTGATTACCTCTGTGGAGACCCGACCTCTAGACAATTCTGCATAAATGACCTTGATGTGGCAGCAGAAACATGGCTTTGCAGGCCCACTTTGGCGTGAATCCTGTCTTCACCACTCTCTGGTGGTATGACCCTGGGAATGTCACATCATTCCTCATGTCGCTTGTCTCAGCCATAGAATGAAGTATTTCTGTGCGCTCAGGGGTGTTCTGGGATGAGCCGGAGGGACGAGGGAGCTATGGTCTGGTGGTGAGGGGGTCTTGCTTTAACTGGTTCACTTTTGTGGAACAGACAGACAGACCTGCAAGTGAATCTGAAAGGTGATTCTCAGATGACAAGCACAAACTTAATCTCTGAACCTGGTCAATGCTAAATGGGCTTCTGCCTCCCAGGGCCTGCCTGTGTCCACTCTTTTGGTGCCAGACATAATTTACAGGATACTTTTTAGGCGAAGCTTAAATGCAACCACTTAGGTGCTCTAACCTGGAAGCAACAGTTCACCGATCAATGCTGGGTGAAGTCACAATGAAGAGAAATAGGATACAGACAGGACCAGGAAGGTCTTCTATTCCTGCAGGTCTACAATGTTAAAATGCTGCCTATCTTCATTATCCTCAGGATTTATCTGACTGAAGATAACTTTGTATTTTTTTTCCTTTCTTTTTGTTCTTTTTTGAGACAGAGTCTTGCTATGCAGTTCAGGCTGGGCTTGAGCTCACTTTGTAGTGCAGTCTTGGCTCCAACTCACAAAGTTCCTCCTGCCTCAGTGTCCCAAATGTTGGGATTATAGGCGTGCGCCACCACGCGCGGTTTAAATTCGTATTTTTGGAGGCACTGTGATGTTGGGTCTAGGTTTCCGCGAATAATTAAGCAAGTTTCTTCCGTTACCAGCAAGAAACATTTGACTCTAATTTAGTGTTAAAGATTGGGGCTGCTTAGGGTTGTGATGCAAGTGTGATCCTAGCCCCTAGGGTGGGAAGCAGGGAAAGAAGCAAGCAGGAGGAGGAAGCGCTGGGTTGTATAGGCGGAAGTCTGAGCTCGGGGAGACCAGGGAGTGAGCTCACCTCTGAATAGGGATACACTAGGCCACTTCCTCTTTCTTCTAAACAATTACTTTCAATGAGGGATTTAATTACATTAACAGGGCGATTTTGAAAATGTCTGCGACCTGAAAGGTTTTTTTTCTGTTTTTTTGCCAGTTAAGGCAACTTTGGGACACTATGAAGAATCAGCCTAAAACAGGCTACCTTCCAAACCCAATTTTTGTTGTAGTCTGATTTCTTTTAGGACCTGTACTAATTTGAACGGTATATCAAGGTTCTAGTAATTGTAAGAGATGATTTTGCTGGAAAACATTTAAAGCAAGCACTCTTGAGTCACATGGAATACAGGCCAATATTTACTATACATCTAGTAGTTTATCCAGTTAGCTGCTGTAACTGTAACAGGGAAAGTTTAAACTCAAGAAACAATTGGTAGGAGCAGGAAACAGTGGCACACACCTACAATCTCAGCACTTGGGAGGCTGAGGCAGAAGGATCATGTATGTTTGAGGCCAGCCTGTGGTATAGAGATCTCAACCTATAGTGACCTGATTATAAAATAAGTTTTATCTCTACAGGGACCTTCTAAAGCAATTCACGCAACGCCATTATCTTAGAGTTTGTATTATATACATACATACATATTTTATATATATATTTAACCAGTGTTTTTTTTTTTTCTTTAATCAATTACAAAGTAGCCAGCACAGCATACATGAGTCTCACTGCCTGGAACAACACACCTAGCAATATCTAGCTAGGAAAGAAGGACAGACTTAGATAAAAATGAAGACCTGAGTATCAGTAAGTGTTGAATGTTAAGGCCAAGTGTGCAAATGAAGAATCTAGAAAATGATGTGTAGGAAAAGAGAGAAAGCCAGGTTATTGGCCAAGGAAAGCCACAGTACGGGGGATGCACGGAAGGGGCACCCCATGGAGGCGGCAGGCTGCGCCCCGGAAGGTGGGGAGGGACTAGAAGCCGATGGCGAGCACGGGGAGCGTGCACAGCCTAAAAAGTTTTGCTGACGGCTCGATCGGTCATCTGCGGGCGCCGGTGCATCGTGCAGGCGCGATGTGATCAACGTGGCAGTGGAAACGGCGGCGGCGGTGGCGGGGCACCCCGAGCCGGGCGCGGCGGCCGGGATCCCTGCGATGTCTGGAGCGCGGAGGCGGCTGCTCCCCGCCCCCACCCGGCCTCCGCGGGCGTCTTCGGGCGAGGGGGGCCGCGAGCCCAACGGAGGCCGCTCGGGACGCGCGGCCGGAGTGAAGGCAAACGCAACGTCCGCACCGCGGTGAGCGCAGGGTCGGGCCGGGTCGGGCCGCGGGGGGGTGGGCTGCCCTCTCTCCTCCCCCTCCCCCAGCGCTCCCCGGCGGCGCGCGCCCCTCCCCCGCGCGGGCGGGGCTGCAGGCGCACGACGCGGAAGCGCGGGCTCCGGGGGCGGTGGCGGCGCGGGAGGCCTCGCGCGCGCTCCCCGGGCCGCAGTCAGCGCGGGCGCGGACGCGGGCACCGGCCGGGGCGGTGGTGAGGCGGCCAGGAGGTGGCGGGCGGCCGCTCGCTAGCTCGCGCACAGGCCGGCCGCCGCCTCGGCCCCGTCCCCTTCCTCTTCCCTCCCTCGGCCGCCCGCCCTCCCATCTTCTCTCCCCTCCCCCGAGCGAATCACGCGCCCTCCTCTGACACTCGTAGCGGGCCCGAGCTCCGAATTTATCCTTCACGTGACCTGAGGGGGTTGGGTGGTTGGCTGGGGACTGAGGGGCGAGGGAAAGGAGGGAACCGAATCTGCCGTTACCCGAGCAACAGGCCCCGCCTGCCAGTTTGGGGCCGGGGAGGGCGGGAGGTGGACGTCAGCACGTCAGCCGGGGTTTTGCGTTTTGATTGACAGTTGCTATAGCGACCGGGTCGGTCCGTCGCCATTTTGTTGGTTGGTTTTTTTTTAAACCCTTTCGCTTCCCGCCCGAATAATAATAAAAAGCCCCATTGGAGTGAGGCGGGGGTGGCGGCGGCAACCGCGGCGGGGGGATCCGGGGAGACTGCTGCCATCGCTGCTGCGGATCGCGGCCCAGGTCGGGCTAAGGGAACGGACGCCCCGAGCGGGGGGTGCGGGCGCCACCGCCGCCGCCGCCGCCGCTTGTGCTGCTGCTGTTCCTGCTGTTGGTGCCGCTGCCGCCGCCGGCGAGCGGGCGGGACCGGTGTGAGTGTGCGAGTGTGTGTGCGAGGGAGCGTGTGCGAGGGCGAGTGTGCGCGCGTGTGCGAGTGTGTGCGCGAGTGTCTGTCTGCCTGCGCGGGACTCGGGGGCGGGCGGTCGGAGCGCTCCTGACGGAGAAGCCGAAGCCGCCACCGTCTTCGCCGCCGCCGCCGCCGCCGCCGCCGCTCGGGCCCCGGCGCTCCTCGCTGCGCAGGTTCGGAGCGCGCGCCATTTTGTGAGATTTACAAAATCCTCCTCGGGAAGAAGCCGCCGCCGCCGCCGCCCGGAGCGGCCGCCCCTCGGCGCCCGGCCTCGCCAACGCCGCCGCCGCCGCCGCCCTCCACGCCGGGCCGGACCGGGCCAGACCGGGCCGGGCCAGGCCTCGGCCGCCGCCGCCGGGACTCGGGGCCCGGGGACTGCGGTATTTGCCGGGGAGGGGCTGCCGCCTGCCCTGGCCCCGGACGCCGCTGGAACCTCGAGCCGGAAAGAGCGAGACCAAGACCGAGAGAGCGAGGACGAGAGCGACGCGGAGAGCCGGGCGCCGGGGCGGAGAGCGGCGGTGCGGGAGCCCGCGGCTGAGACTCACCGGAGGGAGCGGCGCCAGCGCCCGCCATCGGCCCGGTGAGTGTCCGGCCCCGCCCGGCCCGGCCCAGCTCGGCCCAGCTCGGCCCGGCCCGGCCCCGCGGCTCTGCGGCCGGCCCGGCGGGCGGAGGGAGGGACCTGCCATGTTGGGAGGGCGCTGCGGCCGGGCCGGGCCTGGCCGCCGGGGAGAGCGCGGGCCGGTCCCGGAGGAGCGGGGCGGGCGGCGAAGTTGCGGCGGGTGGGAGCAGGGCCTCCGGGGAGCGGGCCCGGGCCGGGCCTCGCCAGCCCCGCACTGGCCGCCCAGGCGCAGGGGAGGAGGTTGTCTTCCTCCACCTCCTCCTCCTCCTCTTCCTCCTCATCCTCTGCCCCCAGCTCCTCCCTCGTCCCTCCTCTCGGTCCCCACCAGTGTGGGAGCCGGCGGGGCTCTTCGCAAGGACAATGCACGGGTTAAAAATGGGGTTGCCGGGAAGGCGAGGACGCGGGCCCGGGGCTGGGAAGGTCGGCGGCCTTCGGGGTCCCCGCCGATCGGGCCCTGGCGCGGCGTGGCGGCGCGGCGCGGCGCGGTGACCTGACCGCCGGCAAGCGGGCGCGGGGCCGGGGCGCGCGGTACCTGTGCATTGCACAAACTTCGCTGCGCTATTTATAGGCGCGGACCCACGCCGGCTCCAGGCGCCCAGCTCTCGGCCCCAGGCACCTCCCTCGCCCGAAACAGTTAAAAATGGCCCTGCGGGCGAGCCGGGCACGCCGTGCCTTGAGTCCAGCCTTCGAGGATGCGAACCCCGGAATCCAGGTGCGGCCCTCGAATGGCAGCAACCGTTTTTCTTGTATTGCATCAAATTATCAGAAAACAACTCCTTTGTGGTATTTCCTCATGCGAAGAGTATTTCCAGGCCGTGCCCTCAGGGTTCTTCCGTGGCTCCCGTTTAACCGGCCTGGAGGCACTGTTACCCATTTCCCAGATGAGGAGACCGAGCCCAGAGGGGCAGTGACTCGACCAAGGTCACCCATGCGGGACGCCCGGGAGCCTCGTCAGACGGGACTCAACTATCGCTGGGTTATAACTTGTTATTATAAATCCTGGCGAATTTGGAGTGATGACTCAGGGTTCTAACCTAGAGATCGTGTCTACGGCCGGTTTTAGCGTGGGGTTAACTTTGTGGCTTTGCAGAAGTGGAACTTCTGAGACCTCTCCCTACCAGAAAAGTATGTAATTTTTTGGGAGAGTGGAATGAGTTAAAAAGTATTACCTGGTGCTTTTTGTGCTTAATTTTAATTGTAGGCTTGCTTTTGAGTATTGGTAACTCGTAAGAAAGTATTTATTTTTGAGTCTTTTTGCAACAGGGTCTCACTATGCAGTTGCATGTTGGTCTTGAACTCACAGTGATCCTCTTGCCTCAGCCTCCCAAATGCTGAAATTACTGGCATGCACCACCAGGTCTGGCTAAGAAAGTTTTAGATAAAGTTATTTTTAGTCACTTTTTTCTTAGAGTAATTTCATTTTCCCGGTAGATCTTTATACTTTCATTGTACAGATTGTGAAAAATGAACATATTTAGTAGTTTGATCTTGGGGTTTTTTAAATAACTTATTGGGATTATACTTTTTGTTTCCTTAAGGTTTTCCAGAGTGTATTATTTTCCTATAGAATATAAGAAGGCAAGTAAAATTTCCCAAGCTGGAGTTTTAGACCAACAGTTTAAAAAGTTTACTTGGTGATAGCTTAAGATTCTTTTTTTTTGTACCGGGGATTGAACTCACGATCTCACCTTTGCCAAGCAGGCACTTATGCTGCTCAGCTAAACAAACCCCTGGCCCCTAGCTTAAGATTTTTAAGGTGCAGGTGATTTACACTGAGAGTACCCCAGTATTCGTGTGACCTTTGCCTTAGTGTTGCAGTGGTGTTGATGGTAGCTGTCCAAATTTATGTGACCCTCAAACCTTGCCAGAAAGTTCAGGACTCCTTGTCAGTGTCTACAAGTCTCTTGTGAAAACGGGGCTGATAGAGTGTTGAGATTCACCTCAGAGAGGTCTAGCTGAGAAATTAATTGTTTTGGAAGGAAGGGTCCTTTCCCAGGCCTGAAAAGTGAAGGACTGACTACTCTTTTATATCCGGTGAAAGTTTCAAAAATTTTAAATTTGGGGGAATAGATGTGAATGAGTGTTAATTCATGAGTGGAGACTAGAGTAAGTAACTTAGTGATATGCTCTTTGTTACTCTCAAGAACTTGCAATTTAGATACAAGATTACTTTGTGATCATTTTAAGGACTTTTTAGTAGAAACTTTAGCAATTTACATAATTACTGCAAGCTAGAGATTCAAAAATAAGCCCAGCTTTAAAAGTGCTCACACTAAGGATAAATGAAAGTATTCCTTTTTGGGACAGTGTCTTGTTTGGTTAGAAAAACTTCCCCTTCATTGTTTGAAGTCTTATCAGTTTTATTTATGGAGGCTTCTTTTGTTTATGATTTAAGAATAGGCTTTTGTGGTGCCAGGACTATCTTTGAAAGTAAAATTCAAGATAACTTTTTATAAATATGGTATGCCATGGACTCTGGCATTTATTTGTTTTGTACTTATCAAAAGAAAGATCGTAATTTGCGTTGAATCTTGGGTATTACTTGAATACTTTTTTCTTCTTAAAGAAATAGCTTAGAAATTTAGCCTGCCAAGAGGTGTTTTTGTGTGCATGCTTGTGGTTGGCAAAGGATCTAATTATGGGAAGAAAACCTGGGTAGAAGTAGGTATACCAGAAGGAATAGCCTTGTACAAGACATTAGAAGCAAGAGTAACAGATTGAAGGAACTTAATTTGTGACTTTTTGGTATTTGATTAGGTATCAGTTTTTGCCTGACATTAGCTTTCCCTTTACTTGAAAAAAGTTTTGTATTTCAAGTGCACGCACCCTCCCCCATATGTCCTTCACCCTTCCCCCACCTCAGGAAAAAAAACCAAAAGCCAAAAAACAACCGTTTATATGGCAGCAAAATTGAGAATTTCCAAGAAGAGTCTTTATCAAGAACTTGGTTTGTCACTCAAAATTAAGTTAGCTTAAAAAATTTTGTCGTGTTTTAAGGCAATAATTTAAATTATGAGCTAGGAATCTTTCTGTTGAGTCTTTTGGTGGTTTTACATGTGCTGATTTTCAATTTAGAAGTAAAGATACTACTTGAAACTGTCAGATAGGGTCCCCTGAAACTTGATACCACAATTTGCAGTGTCAAAGGGAATCCAATGCCAAGTATAATGGTACTCAATCTATGTCTAGTGATTATGTCTTGTAAGACTTATGAACGAATAGTATGACCATTAGGCCATTTTTTTTGTTTGTTGGTTTGTTTTTTTGAGACAGGGTCTTGCTATGTAGTTCAGGCTGGCCTTGAACTCTTGGGCATCCTCCTGCTTCAGCCTCCCAAATGCTGGGATTTACAGGTGTGGGTCACCTTGCCTGGCAACTCTATGTTAAATAACATTCCTGTTCATTAAACTCCTAATTTTTCTAAATCTATAATTTTTTCAATGCAAATAATTTTTATTTTAAAATTTAATGGACATTTGTAGCTATAGTTTGCATTTTAGCCAATTTTGGGTTAAAAAGGTGCTCCAGCTGTGACATCTATTCCAAGTCTGCTTGTTACCCAGCTGCAGGAGGCAAATGGGACAGCTAGGCACTATAGAGAGGTCACTTCCTCAGGGAAGCTACCTGGAGGCCCCAGAGGCAGGCAGATGTGGCCTTGCAGCAGGCTGAGTCCTTGCCAGGAAACTTGAGGTGTGGTGATGTCTCTCAGCATCAGTTTCTCATCTGTAAAATTGAGATTTTTTTTTGTAACAGAGACTTAAGCTCAGTACCTCACACTTGCCAGGCAGATGCTGTACTGCTGAGCTAAAGCCCTGACCTCTGTTAAATGAGGTTGATAGTGGTTACCTTAGGGATCCAGTGAAGATGCATATACATGTCTGTGGGGTTTTCCTCCTTTTCCTCTTCCTTGCTTTCTCTTTCATTCATAGCCTTAGTTCTCATGCTGAGGCCTGCTTCAGAGAGGCCATCCCTACATCCTAGTGTGGGTAGTTTCCTTGGCCATGTGCTGCTTTTCCTTCACAGGTCTTGCTGCATGTTTTCAGCTGTGTCCATGTATTGAGTTACTCATGGAGTATCTGTCTCTCTTTCTCTTTAGATCTTAAGGTTTGTTTGGACAGCAGTAAGTGTGTCCTGATCATGTTGATTTCCATTTCCGCATGTGTAGCAGATGAAGATAAAAGTGTGTATACAGGATGAGCCCGACAGCTTCTGTGTGTTCAGTACGGTGGGAGCCAGTGTGGACAGCACCAGTTGCCCTGCCCAGGGTTTTGAGAATGTGAAATGAGATCTGCCTTTTTACTCTCTGTAGGTTTTAATGAAATCTTTGTAAAAGTATAAAATGCCATGTAAATATAAGAGGGTGTAGTAGCAGTGATCCAAGTAATGAGATTATCCAATAGGAAGCTTTATTGTGATTTAAAATAAGAATTTAATTTCAGCTTTTACTGAGTTGCTAGGTAGCTATTAAATATCAGTTTATTATAAATTTGTGATACTATAAACTTGAACTTCATGTATCTTTAGAATAGAGATTAGGGATATGTCTGGCTAAAAAAAGTAGTTTAAACAAAAGGCTTATTTTTCATCATAAAACAAAAGTGTGAATAATCTAAGGCTGATATGTTGACTCTGTGACAAGGGGAACAAAGGATTTCTTCCTTTTTGTTGCTTTCCTGTGCTTAAGTAATTACCCTTTCTTTTGTGGTGTAGGGCAGCTAGTTCCCTAACCCATTCACAGTGCAGGGATGGGAGTGAGGAGGACCCTTCCCTTAAAGACAAACCTGAAGGTTGTGTATGTGACTTTTGGTTACATCGTCTTAGTTAGAATTGTCAGGTGACCATAGGTAGCTGCAAGGGAAGCTGGCTATGTGGTCTTTGATAGGGTGGCTATTTGCTGAGACTTTGTTTCTATTGAAGAAGCACAGAATGAGGAAAAATTAAAACACTGCATGTCACACTTCCAAATGTTCTGGAAGCATCTAGAAATAAGGCAACTTACTCCCCAGTTAATAAGTTTTACTTTCTATACTTAGCCATTAATCTTTTGTTTGTTTTGAGGCAGGGTCTCACTATAGATAGGATCAAGGACTAGTCTTGAACTCAGTATGTAGCCCAGGCTGACCTTGAACTCACAAGAATCCTCCTGGCCACTAATCTTTTGAGCTGTGTAATTTAAGAGATCATCAATCATGCAGTACATATCTATGTTTGTATTATGTGATACAATATTTATACTTTTAGCAGTAAGAGTTTGGACCTAATAGTGGATTATTTCATTGATGCATAGTTTTCTCATAGAAACATGATTTTATTTTATTTTACTTTATTTTATTTTTTGAGACAAGGTCTTGCTATGCAGTTCAGGCTGGCCTTGAGCTCCCTTTGTAGCCCAGGCTGGTCTCAAACTCACAATGATCCTCCTGCTTCAGCCTCCTGAGTGCTGGGATATCAGGCATGTGCCACCACATCTGGTTAAATTCTGAGCTAACATTTCTTTCTTTTTTTTTTCTTTTGGTACTGGGAGTTGTACTCAGGACCTTGCAGTTGCCAGGCAGGTGCTTGTGCCACTGAGCTGTATCACTGGCCTGATGATTTTTGATTATATCATAATTATATTAGGCCAGGTGTGGTGGCTCACGTCTATAATCTCAGCACTTGGAGGCTGAGGGAGGAGGATCATTGCGGGTTTGTGACCAGCCTGGGCTACAAAGTGAGCTCAAGACCAGCCTGAACTGCAGAGCGAGACCCTGTCTCAAAAAGACCAAAAAAAAGGGGCTGGGGATTTAGCTTAGTGGCATGAGCGCCTGTCTGGCAAGCGTGAGGTCGTGAGTTTGATCCCCGGTCAAAAAAAAATTTTTTTTTATATTATATAGCTGTGATTATATCATGTAGATTATATTTAGAATGTAAATATCCATGATGTAAATATCATGTAAATCATATTTAGAATAGAAGTAGAATCCTCCTTTAGAATGGATTTGGTTTGAATAGTTCGGTAGACCATCTCCTGTGTGCATTCCTCCTCATGACTGCCACAGATAATGCTAGAGGAACACTTGGACTTGTCAGGACCTCAGTAAATGTCCATTGAACATTGAAAGGAGGATCATATTGATGTTTAAAGAAACATTTCCTATATAGTATCTCTCTTTTTACTTTCTGTGTTTTAAAAAAGGGAAGATCTAGAATTCTTTTAAACTGTATTTTTAGATCTGGTAGGAACTTGAAAAAACTAATAGTTCTCAGTCTTCTGGAGAATTTACCAGACTTGTGGAATTCCCAAGCTCAGATACTTTTTCTGTAGGTTTGGGAAGATGGCCTGGAATCCACTTTCTTGGTGAGGCCCTGAGGTACCTCTGATAGGGTAGCAACAGTTTGAGAAACCTCACAGAATGACATGGATGCAAAGGAGCTAAGTATATACGCACTATGCAGGAGTAAGCTGGCCTGGGATTAGTTTTGGCTTTCCTGTCTCCTCCTTTGTTCTCTTCTGCAGAAGTAGGAATAGGGTGCAAGGTAGTAGTAGGTGTGTTAGGAATTTATAGAGGTGGCTGTCATTCTACAGTGTTGCTATTTTATGTGTATGTTCATTGTTAGTGAATTGTGCTCCCTTAATGTCTGTTCTTTTAATCCTGTAGAAAAGTGTTCTCAGTGAAATGAATAAAGGTGAGAAGTTGACAGCTTCAAATGAGGTATTGTTGACACTACAGTTGGCAGCATTAAGGTAGACAGATAGGTACGCATGTGACATGATTAGAAGGAACAAAGGCTGGTTTTGTCCCCAAATTATTACTTTGCTTTGTATTTAGTTGTTTATAATTTTCATTGTTGTAGTTCATGCCATTGGATTACGATCTGGATTCCCAGATTTAAAAAGGAAACATTCAGGAAGACTGTTTCTCATCTCTAATCAGATTAACACTTTATCAATTAGCTGGTTGTCATTTTTAAAACTCAGTAGCACTTGTTCTAAGAGCTTTTTGGAAAAGGGGAGGGAAGAGCATGACACATTGTGTCCTTTCCTGAGGAGATGAAGGGCATGTTTTTGATAGTCGTAGAGAGTTTATGTGACGCTTGTCCAGTGACCAGGTTGGTAGTATTGTCGCTGCCTTTTGACAGCTCCCATCACTAGTGTTGCTGCACTAAGGGTGATTCTCTTCAGTCACTGGACTTGGCTATTAGACTAGAGAAGTACCCACCTTTGTTTTTATTTAAAGGGTTTTATTATTTGTTTAGGGCTCCTGTTTGCTGCAGCAAACCAAGCATGTATAGCACACTTCTGACATCTAGGAGACTCGAGGTTTTATTTATTTTTGGTACTGGAAATCGAACTCAGGACCTCACACTTGCCACACTGGTGCTGCGCCACTGAGCTAAATCCCCAGCTCAAATTCTAGACTTTAAAAATAATATACATTTCTTTCTTTCTTTTTCTTTTCTTTTCTTTTTTTTTTTTTTGAGACAGTTTCATTATATAGTTCCCATTGGCCTTGAACTCACTATGTAACCCAGGCTGGTCTTACACTGTCAGCAATCTTCCTGCTTCAGCTTCCTAAATGCTGGGATTACAGTTGTGTTGTCACCATGTTCAGCTTTTTTAAGCATTTGAAATAAACCCTGTGGGGTGGTATAAGATTATCCCCCTTGTCATGCTTTGTAGGAAATAACTACTCAGGGTCACTACCAGAAGTGTCCCTTGCATATATATGTCCAGTTACGTGCATAATATTGTAAATGTGCATTGTGACAACACTGTTTAGTATGGTCCCATTTTTTGTTTGTATTTTAAGTGAATAGATATGGAATGTGTTGTATGCATAGTCTGGGCAGTTAAAACCAAAACCATGCTAAACACAGCTTTGCAACTTAGAATTCTTGTTTGATCTTAGAAATAGTCCCCTATTAGCTGACTTAGAGGTTCTCTGTCATTTTTAATGGCTGGGAAGTGTTTCATTTTATGGGTGTGCCTTACTTTATTTAATCCCCATTAATGGGTATTTAAATTGTCTTCATATTTTTGCTCTTTTTAACAACGCTGCAGCATGCCTTCCTGTTTTGGAATTGTGTTCTCTGAGCATTAGTGATGGGACATATCCTTGCTCCCACCAGCTGTCTGCACCAGGTATTTACATATTCAAATATATATTTCAAATTGTCTTCCAAAACATGACATAGTACGAGTGTATACTTTTACTACCACTGTCTGACAGTGCAGTTTCTCAGTTCTTACACACAGGTGTTCCCAAGATTTTAAATCTCTGTCTGATAGGTGAATTACGATGTCTAGATGGATTTGCATTTTTAATTATGACATCTTAAGTTGTATTATAGATCCTATATTTTAAATAACAATACTCAATCTTTGATACATAATTGAAAATATTTTCTGGTTTTTATTGTTTTGAATGAATAAAATAAATTGGTGTTCAATAAATTGGTACATGCCTATGGGGAAGGGGATTCTTGTTTCTCTGAGTAAATGTTTACCTGCCCTCTCAGATAGGTGAATTATGGTGGTAGGTTTTGACTGCAGCAGTAAAGGAGCTTTGGTTGCTTCTGATGCGTGTGTATTCAGGATAGAAATAAACAGAGACCATGGCTGCTCATCCTTAGAGTATTGCCATCGAAGAACTAGCAGAGCTCAGAGAGGTAAGGCAGTTTGGGGCTGGTGGGGAGGTGTGGGGCAGAGTGGCCGGGCTTTTTATGGAAGAGCATGGACACTTGACCAGCTGAGGTGAAGGTGATGTGGCGGCCTGTGATGTTGAGGGGTGAGGGGCATTTGGGGTGATTCTGGAGAATGACAGCCCCATGCGGGCATTGGGGGCCAGGCAGGCTCAGCTGGGTGTGGGTACAGCTGTAGTGGACAGGATTCTCAGGAAGGATCAGTGGCTGGGTGTGTGTGTGTGTGTGTGTGTGTGTGTGAATGTAAGGAGGGTATTTTGGAAGATGAACAGGAAGAAGTGAGAAAAGTAGACGGCATGTGGGAACACTTTAAAAGTTCTTAATTATACTTTCATTTTCAACAGTGATTTTTTCCAAACTCTAAAAAGGTCTTGCCTGTAGGCTCAGCTGTTTGGGTGGAAGGATCACTTGAGCCTGCAAATTTGAGACCAGTCTAGGCAGTAACAGTGAGAGCCCATCTCAGAGGTGGCAGGGGAGGGGGAGGAGAGAGAATATTAAAGTATGGCATCCAACTGGTGAAAGGTCCTCAGAGTGGTTTGTTTGGTTAAGAATATTTCCTGAGGAAGCCCTGAAGGACCTCTTAAGAACCAAAATTAGAATTAGTGTAGCTCTGGCCCCCCGTTAGATCAGGTGGAAACAGCTCATAGCACTGTTAAAGGGTGAGCTTCAAAATGGGGCAGCAGGAGAAGGCAGTGTTTAGAGCTGTGAGTCTGGGAAAGAAAACGTCTGACGGTAATTCAGGGTTTGGAAAATGTAGAATAGCTGAGCATATGAGTCTATCATTTATTCTGAGTGTTTTAGAGTTTTCCTCAAAACTCTCATATTGTTCAGTTTTTTATAGGAATCCTAACTGGAAGGTTGATTATTTAGGGTGCAGGTGTTTTGTGGAGGGATACAGCTGTTTATTTATTGAGCACCTACTAATGCCAAATATGGAACCGGGCCTGGGAATCAATACTAAAGCAAAGACTATCCCCTCACCTCGTTCTTGGTAATTGTGGAAATTATATTGGAGAGGGGATCTTTGTCTCCTGAGTAGGCTTAAGGATACCATCTAGAAAAGACATGAATTCTCTTTATTAAAGAGTACAGAGTTTATGCAGTTGGACCGGGGAGGGGGTTAGGATCAGGTCTCACTATGTAGTTTAGGCTGGCCTGAAACTTGGGGTGCTCTCCTCTACCCTCAGTGTCCTGAGTGCTGGGATAACAGGTGTGTGCCACCATATCCGGCTCATGATGTTGACTTTTGAAGATAAAAATTTTTGTTTTATTTTGACAATTGTTAACAGTTTGTTTGGATATAAGTAAGACTCAAGTCCTTAAGAGAAATACTGCTAGTTTACAGATTTGTTCTAATTTGGTGATTTTTTTCTTGTGAAGAGAACTGTCATCATAGTGGTGACTTTTGCTTTATGTTTGTATTGGACATTGATTATTGATAGACATTACTATCAACATATATCTGTGGTATAACATCTTTATAAATGTTTTTCACAACAGCAGGGGTAAGAAAACTAATAAGATCTTATTGAATATTTTGCAATGTATTTATTTATTTTTGCATTTAAAAAAATGGTTCTGTAGTCCAATTCAGAACCTCAGTAAGCCAGGCATGTTGGCCCACACCTGTAATCCCAGCTCTTGGGAAGTTTAGGCAGGAGCATTGCTCTGCATTTAGGCTAGCCTGGGCTATAGTTTAAGACCTTGTATCAAAAAACCAGTGGTAACCAAGGGTTGATTTCATTAAAAGTGACTCCCCCCAAAAGTAGTTTGGATGACTTTTGGCTTTAACTTGATTGAAGTTTGGATGATAGAACAAGAATGATGAGGAAAAGTGTATTGGATAGACAGGTGTTCAGAAAAAAATTTTTTTAAAAGAAAAATCATAGTTAGAAAATTATGAAGCTGTTAGTCTTTTTTAAATTGTATTTGTTAAAAAGAGGGTAGCTGTGTAACTCAAACTGGCCTTGAGCTCATGGTGATCCTCTTGCCTCAGCAGGTTCATGGCTTGGGTGAAGGATTTATTAATTTATCCACTTTTTCATTTAGTTTTGTTGTTAACATTTTAACCTGCAGCTGGGTGTGGTGGCTCACGTCTGTAATCCCGGCACTCAGGAGGCTGAGGCAGGAGGATCAGTGTGGTGAGCTCAAGCCCGTCCTGAACTGCATAGTGAGACCCTGTCTCAAAAAGACACCCCCTCTAAAAAAAACAAAAAACATTTTAGCCTGCCCTAAGCTGCTTGTTGCTTTCTATGGCAGCATGGGGTGCCAGCGTTACATCTATAATGTCCAGGTAGGATAAGCAGTTTAGACTTTAAACTTGTTGGCAGGTTTTAAAAGGTGTGTTTATGTTTGCCTCTCTCTCTCTCTCTTTTTTTTTTTTGGTACTGGGGATCGAACTCAGGACCTTGTGCTTGCCAGGCAGGTGCTTAAGCTACTGAGCTAAATCTCCAGCCCTCATGTTTTCCTCTTAAAAGGTAAGCTCCTATTTTATAATAGCAATAGGTGCTATTAGGCCAGCCTCTGTATTTTTTTTTTTTTTTTTTTTTGGTACCAGGGATCAAACTCAGGGCCGCGCACTTGCAAGCCAGGTGCTTATGCTGATGAACTAAATCCCCACCCCCTATTTTATGTTTTTGGTACCAGGGATCGAACTCATGATCTCACACTTGCCAGGCAGGTGCTTGTGTCACCGAGCTAAATCCCCAGCCAATGTTTTATTATTTTAAAATTTTTAGCAACCCTGCAAAGTATTAGGTATTTTCTGTTTTATAGGCTAGAAATGTAAGAAGCAAGGGAAGTAAATTTGCTTTAGGATAATCATAGTAAGTTGCATATACAGCCTTCAGATAATAAAAAGCCAGGGAAGAGTTAATTGCCTATGAGTGAAACACTTAGAAGAGAAAGAAAAACAGCTTCTGTAACTTTAATTGAAGAAAGAGATAAAAGTTCTGTGTGCAGGGATTGATGCCTTCTGCTGCTTGTTCATTAATCGCTTGGGTGATAAAAGTCTAGTGCCTTTCTCTGTTTGGAGAAGACCTCAGGAATCCTGCTGGGAGGTGGAGATGCCTTTTCCTCAGGATAGTGTGTTGATCACTTTGCTTTGAACTTGCTGTTCAGGTGCCATTCTGTGGCCAGTAGCCTCTGCTCCTGCCTGTGCCTGACTGCCTCCAAGAGAAGGAGGTATTTTTGGATTTGTGCTCCATGGCTTAGGGGGTGGTGACCCCCCTTTTTCTAGAGGCAAAGTGACAGAGATTCTAGTTGCAGCATTTTATTACTAGTCTCAGTGGTATCAGTATAAATCTCAGTGGTTGAGTCTTTTTTTTTTTCTTTCAGTCTTTTGTTGTCTTTCGTATGCCAGATTTGTGGTTTGAGTTTTGCATGTTCTTTACTGTAGCCTCCCAGCCTGTCTGCTCATGGAGCTGTGACTTGTCTGATATACTTTGAGAACTTCCTTTTCAGCCTAAACAAAGCCAGGGCTAATTTCTTTTGTTTGCAACTAGAACCTTTACTTAGATGATGTTAATTAAGATAATAGACAATTCTAAGGAACCCTTCGGGGTCAGGTTTACCGGGATCTAAATTAGATTTACTAATGAGAAGAGTTCATAGTGTGTACTAAGTGAAATACTAAAACAGTTTGTTTATTGATTTGTTAAATTTGGATATCTTCTAAGTCAAAATACTTTCTAGGTGGGGATAAGAGAGTGACAAGATAGACAAGATCCTTGTAATTAACAGTTCATGTTTTATTGTAAGATGTAGAATAAACAAAGCAAATAGTGTAATTACAGAAATTAATCAGTGCTATAAAATAAAAAAGATGGGATGATGATACAACTAATGATATATATATACATGTGTGGGAGTTTCATCTTTAAAAGATTATAAGATAATGTGATTTGGATGAATTTAAGTGTCAAGTCTGTGAGACAGTAGCTTTTTTTTTTAAATTTTTGAGACTGGTTCTCACTGTTGTAGTTCAGACTGCCCTTGAACTGGTAGTAGCACTCTTACTTTCCCGTGCTGACACAGAAATCTATAGAGGACTGACCACTGTCTCCAGATACCAAATTGGAGGCAGCACTGGACTGATCTTGATAGATGGTGAATGAGGTGAGCCCTGCAGTGGCTTAGTCTTCTGACTGGGTTGTGGTTTCAGGCCTCTGTGCAGGGAATGGGTCCTAGACAGAAGAGCCACGCAACCTCATTGAGTTGAGGAAACACATGTTGGAGGTGCAGGAGATGAGGTGTTTGACTTTGAGGAACAGAGCTGTGCAGGAAAGCAGCTCTGCATCTGCTTAGTGGGTGCCTTGTTTAAGTGAGTACCAATTTTGCCAGGTTGTAGGCAGAGCAGTTCTCAGAGTTTATACAGGGCTGAGAATTATTTGTTCTTTACAGCCACAATGGAAAGAACTCATTAAATGTAGGGCTTGCTGTGACCCTTGGAAGGCTAAACTAGGCCTAAAGTAAAGGCTCCTTTAGATCTACTGGAAAAAGTTTTAAGAGCAAACCTTAAAAGGAGTAAAATGGTTTGGAAATAATGCACTGGCCTGCTATCACTACCTCCATCACTCTTGAAGGAAATATGAGATAGATGCAAGATGGGTGTGGTAGTTTATGGCAGTAATTCCAACACTTGGGGGAGGCTGAGACTGGAGGATCTCAAAATTGAAGCCCAGTGTGGGCAGTTTAGTATCTTACTGTGGCCTTAAGAGTCATCATATCAGTTTGGTTGGCTTGGGTCTCACTAATGCACTCTTCTGGGTGTGTCTGGGTGGTCACAGAGGCCTGGCTGTGGAGCCTAAAAATGGTCCCTGTCCCCTTCCTCCCTGGTGCTGTTGCTCTGCTCAGCATCCCTGCTTTAACTTCTGTGAACTTAGAGCTCTGCTCTACACACCCTTTCACCATGTGCTTGCCTCGGAGTCAGCCACCGAGCCAGCCACCGAGCTCGAAAGCTGACTGGGAGGTCCCTTTATTTAAAAGAGAGAGAGGGAGGGAGAGGGGGAGGGAGGGAGAGAGGGGGAGGGAGGTAGGAAGAGAGATATTCCTCAGATAACTATTGGGAGGAAAAAACTGATCCCAATAGTTGTGTGAACTGTTAAACATCCAATTAAAGATTCCTAAACATATATAAAGAAGCAGGTTGATGTGATTCATAGATAGGAAATTAATCAACTGAAACAAATCTAGAACTGGCACAGATGTTAGTTAAGAAACCAGGGGCATCCAAAACATCTACACAGAGAGTTGGGCACAGATATGGAAGGTATTATCAAAAAGACCTGCATCAGGGGAGTGGAAATTGTGTTGCATGAAAAATATACCAAGTAAAAAAAAAATACACTGAATGGCATTCATGGCAGATTAGATATTACAGGGAATGGATAGGTGAGAACTTGAACACAAAGAAAACTCAGTTGCTAGTGCTATGGAATTAGTAGACACATTTGTTAAAATGGCTGTTATAAAATGCAGGGTTGGATTGTGGTGAATGCCAGTGTCTTGGTGTGTGAGTCTTATGTAAGAACAATTGTGATCGAAGCCAAGTTGGTGTGTAGTTAGAGTAGTTGAAAGCAGGTATTTCCAGCAAAACAGAAAGGTGTGATAGATGAGCTGTTGCACAGCAGTATGTTTCCTTCTCCCTGCATCACAGGAACACCACAGAGTTAGCAGCTCAGAGCCCATGCATTTATTTTCACACAGTTTTTGTGGGTCTGGTGTGTGGGTCCTCTCCCTTAGTCTTAGAAGGCTATAAAGATGTTGGCCAAGACTGGTCTCATTTGAGCCTTGGGAAGGATCTTCTCTAGGATCATGTGGCTGTTGGCAGTACAGTGTGTGGTTCCTTCTGCACTGTCAGACTGTGGACCCTAGTTTCCTTGCTGCCAGTGAGGATGCACCTGTCCTGAGTGCCTGCCACAGGGTTCTCTGCCATGGGGCCAGTTACTTTCTCAGAGCCTAAGAAGCAGAATCACTTTGCAGTACAGAGGTGGAATCTTGTGTCTATATCCATGGAAGTGACATCCCATTACCCTTGCTGTGTTCTGTCGGTCAAAAGCCAGTCAGGGGTCCTCCCCATATGCAGGGGAAGGGTCTGCCCAGAGGTGTGGGCTCTAGGCGCTGGCGCCTGGGAGGTGCCTTCCAATCTGTCACCAGCAGTAGTGTGTGGCAGGAACAAGGGCGTTCTGTGGAGTCTGATTTGATTTCCATGTCTGGCTTTGAGTCCTAACTTTGTCTTTCCCCAGCTATGTAATGTTCCTGAGCCTCAGTTTCCCTGTCTGTAAATAAAGATAACACCTTTCTACTATTTATAGTCGTGAAGAATAAGTTAATACAGCACATAGAAAGTACTTGGGGCTTTGCCCTATAACCCCTACTTATTTTTAGGTCTGAAATGTTCTATGGTCAGGGAAGCCTTCCCTGACTCCTTTTTGACATGATGACTCTTCTCTCCTGTACAGGTTAGCTTTCCTAGCTGCTAGGGTTATTATCTCTACTTTCTTTAAGTCAGACTGGTTGGGAGCAGTCTTGCATTTTGTTGCTGTATCTTCAGGGCCTTGTGCACCAGCGCATACATAGAAGACTCCTTAAATGTTAACTGGTTGGCTAAGAGTGATGCAAAATCAATGCTTTATGTCTTTGATAAAGCATTTTTAGTGTTAGTATACTGTGCTCTTCTAGGCTTTGGTGAAGTTTGTCCCTCTGTTTCTAAAGATGGTCATTGTCTCGCAGGTGAGATTGAAACGTAATCGTCTTAATAGTCTTCACGATTTTGGAGATTTGCAGAGTGAATGCTGCATAGTACTAAAAAAGTTAAGAGGCTGAGGGGACGAGGACTTAGGAATAAAAATCAGTCCTGGTGGAGCACGAGCAGGCCCCACTCCGGAGCTCTTCTGCCTGCACTGCTCTGCATACCACTTGACCTTGAGGTGATGTGAAGGAGATAAACTTGGAGATGACCTTGCAGTGTCCCAGCTCACATGAACATGTTACAGGAAGCCCTCTCCACAGCCTTTATTAAAAAGCCAAATAGACATTGCAACTCAGGTGCTGTTTTCATGTAACCTGTGGTGAAGAAACGGGTGTTTAGGAGTGAAGTAATACTGCCCAAAGTACACAGGAGCTAGCTAGTAAGGCAGCATGCAGACTAGGCTGTAGGCATCGCTCTTGGTTTTTATTCTGCATGGCTTCTGTGGAGCATAGTTTATTTAGCAAGGACTAGGATAAATTCATTAGCAGAGACCATGGACATCTTGCGTATAGTACATAGCTGAATGAATGATTTCTTATATTATTTTTACTGTTATCTGAGCATACCAATTTGAGTTACTTGAAAATGTAGAGAAAGTTTAGTGGATAACAGTTACTGTGATCCAGCCAGTGTAAGCACAATAAGACATCATTTTGTGTTTTTGCTTTTCATGGTTGGGTAGAGTTATGTCAAGAACTATGTGGTTCCTTGACTCCTTGTAACTCTTTCTTACCTATCATTTGAAATCACTTCTACTGCCAAAGCATCTTGAGTTGTTTCTGAAATAGTTTTCAGTTATGTTGTTGCTTCATATTATTGTTAATAACTTCTTTATAGATCTTTAGCCTCCTTGTGTGTACTGCTATGATTTCTTAGGTACAGTTTTTTATTTTTAATGTGCATAGAATAAAAAGCATATACCACTTAGTGAAAAGCTTACAGTGGAAGCTAACTGTGCTCAGCATACCCCCCTGCTTCCTAGTCTTATTGCACAGAGCAGTCTTTCCAGAGCTTTCCATGGCAAGGCCTTTGTGGACAAAATGAGAGAGGCTGTTTTGGGTCCCGAAGTATTTGTGGGATCTTGGCACACATGAAACATTTGTGGTGCCATGTGACATGCATGGCAGTTGACAAGCTCTGCTGTGTAGGCAGTTACTTTCATGTCTCGTTTCTTTGATTTGCCTTTGTTTCTAAATAATATACTTAGGCTGGGGATGCGGCTTAGTGGTAGAGTTCTTGCCTTGCATGCACAAGGCCCTGGGTTTGATCCCCAGCAGCACCAAAACAAAACAAAACAACAACAAAAAGAAGCTCTTGATGCATTTGTTGATTGATACCTTGAACCAAATTGGTTTCAGGTAAGGGTAACTCACTGTTAGAGATTACAGATGAACTTAGAGAGCTAACCAATTTGGTGACAGTAATGTAGGCCCCAGATATTTCAATGTTTCCACCATGTCACTGGTGGGCACTGTGTTCAGATTAATAAGGTGACTGCAGGCAGAAGTTGTATTCAGACAATATCCAGAGGAAGAAGACCAACATTTTTTCTTCCTGTAGCTAGGTAAGAATGGAAATTTTGCCCAGAAATTTCTTGGAAGACTTCTGTCTTACGGGCTGAATACCTGTTTCTGAAACACTTAGCAGAGAGGGAAATTGGAATATGTGAGACCCATTATTAGCCTGCTCTCGGAAATGGATTTGCTTTCCTTAAGCACATCCCTAAATGCTATGGTTTGCAGAGACGCCCTGAGCAAAATTAGCTTTTGTTACAAAGGAAGAAGGGGAATTTGGAGGTAGGATAGTAGCTTTAATCCTCATTTTGTAATTGATTTAAAATGTAAGATGTTATCTTGACTTTGTATTAAGGTAAATATTTAACTTCAAATCATCTTACACTCTTCCAACTATCTATTATAGTTATGTAAATTTTTGTTGTCTTTCTTTCCTTCTTGTCTCTGTCTCTGTCTCTCTCTTTCAGATAGGGTCTCACTACGTAGCCCAGGCTGGCCTCTTTAACTCCTCATGATCTACCTGCCTCAGCCTTCCAGGTGCTGGAATTACAGGCCTGTACCACCATGCCTGGCTTACAAATTTTTGTCAGGCAAGCACTTATGCCACTGAGCTAAATCCCTGGCCCTGGCTTACAAATTTTTATAAAGTCAGTAGTCGGTGTTTTTTTTTTTTTTTGTCATTCTGTAATCTTTGTTTACCATAAGCCAAATTTTATTGTGTGATTGTATATTTTTTTTTAATCTATGTGTGATTTGATTTTCCCTAGGATGAGCGGATATTTTTATTTCCACTTGCTTTATTTTCTTAATACTTGTGTGTGAAGTTTTTTCATACTTAACAGTATTCTCTCAATACGGTTTTCAGTACAG
Organism: Hydrochoerus hydrochaeris; assembly: GCA_004027455.1. NCBI lineage: Eukaryota > Metazoa > Chordata > Mammalia > Rodentia > Hydrochaeridae > Hydrochoerus > Hydrochoerus hydrochaeris. The sequence continues at coordinate 130,827 of PVLA01003371.1, forward strand.
TTAGGCATGCCAGGTAATTAGTTATTTTTTCCCTCTTATGGACTCTGAAATTCTTGCTCTCTGGGTATAGTAGAGTTCCTTTGGGATGTCTCCCAACAGTAGCGAATCTGCTGTTTCCTGCTTCATTGGCCGTTTTCTGTTTCATCTTTCACGTTGCTGGAGTATCTCAATGTTTTCTGAGAAAAAGGGTACCTTAGGGAGGCAAGCTTTCTGAACATTTTCTGAAAATATGTTTCATCTGCTTTCACTCATGATTAAAAGCATTTGGGTACAAAACTGCAGTTTGAATACATTTTTTATGGAAAAGCCTTGCTTCATGATCATCTACCTTCAATAGTAGATACAATTTATATGCTATATTCTAGTAGAACAAAATAACAGAGGTTAAAGAATATAGCGAAGGCCTGTGTACTCATCACCAACCTTCAACATTAATAAGCCTGCATAATAAGCCTCTTATCAGCCCCTCTCTTTCTTTAAAAAAAAAAAGACAGGGTCTCCCTGGATTCACTGTGTAGCCCAGACTGGCCTCGAACTTGTGATGTACCTGTCTCAGCCTCCAAAGTGCTGACATTACAGATGTGTACCACCATGCCTGGGTATTCTTTGAGTTTTTAAAAGAAATCTAGGTGTATAATTTCATTTTTGACCATTTCATTGTGTATCTCTAAAAGATAAGGACTCAAAAACACTAGTCCAATATCTTATCAAATACCTTTAAAATAGTATCTTGTCTCTAGACCTAGGCAATATGGCATGCACCCGTAGTCTTGGCTACTTGGAGGCTGAGACAGGAGGATCACTTGAACTAGGAGCTCAGGACTAGCCTGGGCAACATAGACCTGGTTTCCCACCCTACTCCCCACTCCAGAGTTCTATCTCTAAATGATTTATAATTCTTTAGATATCCAAGTAAGAATTCAAGTTGGCAGGCCATGCATGGTGGCATGTGCCTGTAACCCCAGCGCTTGGGAGGCTGAGGCAGGAGGATCTCCTCAAGTTCAAGGCCAACCCGAGCTACACAGAGAGATCCTACCTCAAACCCCCTTCCCCCAAAATTCACATTGGTAGTTGCCTTGATTGCTTCATAATTACATGTTTAAATTAGTTTATTTAAATGAGTTTCTTGAGTAGGCTCTGTAAATTATTATTGTTTGCTTTTTAATTTACTAGGTGGCTTCTCTCTCTCTTTTTTGTCTTTTTGAGACAGGGTCTCTTCAGGCTGGCCTTGAGCTCCCTTTGTAACCCAGGCTGGTCTCAAACTCACAGTGATCCTCCTGCCTCAGCCTCCCGAGTTCTGGTATTACAGCTGTATGCCACCATGCCTGTCATGTTTCTTTAACTATTTTTTAATTTTTAGTATATTTTTGTGAGTGAACAAAGATAAATGGCTGGATTATCTAGTGTGTTCAGTGTGTACTTATTGAAGCTTTAATATTCCCTCTTCATAGCAGTTTCATTTCATTTCGTTTCCTTTCATTTCTTTTCTTTCTCTTTTGGTTTTTTGAGACTAGGTCTTGCTGTGTAGCTCAGGCAGGCCATGAATGTACTGTGCAGCCCAGGCTGGCCTCACATTCAGAGCCTCCCAAGTGCTGGGATTACCAGTGTGCATCCCCACGCCCAGCTTTCTTTGCCATTCCTTAACCCTTTCTGTGATAAATTTTAAAGAGAATAAAACCAAACAAAATGAAATAGAATAAAGCCAGTTAAAACAGTGAAAGCAACACAGGACTTCAAAACAAGATAATAGGAGATCAATAATGGCTACTGTAATATATCTTGTTGTCTTCAAAATAGCTACCCATACCATCAGACATAAAATCAAAACAGAATAAAACCAAAGCAAAATAAACAATGAAAATGACACAGAACTCCAAAACAAGATAATGGGAAATCAGTGATGGTTACTACAATGCTTCTGCCATCTTCAAGATGTCCAGACTGTCACATATAGGCATGTAAAATTCACCAAATAATATGAGAACTAAGTTGCTTCTTTACTTCAGTTGTTGTCTTTTCAGAAACAACTAATTTTGTGACTTCTAATTTCTGCTATGTCTGTGTCTCCTCAGCTTGTTCTGGGTAGGCTGCGGTCTGAGGCTGTATTTTGCTCCTTCATCTTGACATTTTCCTGAGTTCCTCCCCATCAGACCCTTGCTGCATTTCTGCCAGTCCCTTGGGGTAGTGGATTGGATGAGGCACCTGGGTTCCTCCGATCCGAGCTTCCCAGATGGTGGAGAGGCACAGGGCAGTGGGTCACCAGTGCTCCCCTGGTGGCGTTGGGACCTTGGGATGTGGTTTTTTTCTCTGGGCTGCACTGGGCTCTCTGGATCTCACTGGGCTGCTGATGTGTGGTCTCAGGGTGTGTTCGTGTTTCTTAAGTGATGTGTGTAAGTTGCCCAAAGTTACATAGCTGTAGATAATGAATTTTAACAAATGTCTCTGTTCTTCTTCTATGTTACAGGGTGTTTTAGATAGAGATGAGTAAAGTAGAAACTGCTTTACTTTGTGTAGGGACTGTTTGTGGTATCATGGATGCCTGACACACAGTACAGTATGTGTTTTCAATATCAATTGTATTAATAGAGATCACCAGTGATTGCAATTTGCTAACAGGTGGCATTACATTCTGTTACTTCTGACTGTCTGCATGTAAGAATACAAAGGAGATTCATGAGACCTACTGTGGGCCACAGTGGAATTGCATGCCTGTCATCTCAGTGCTCGGGAGGCTGAGGCAGGACAATCACTGAGTTTGAGGCCAGCATGGGCAATATAGTGAGACCCTGTCTCAGAAAACAAAACAAAAACAAACAAAGCTCCAGTATGTATTTTTAGTAGGGATTCATGTTCTCAGAGGTCATAATGGAAACATTCTTATGAAAGTTTAATAAAGTTTTGTTGTCCATGTGCATAGATCTCTAGCCTAGAGATGAAACATTGAACCCTTTTTGCTTTGCAGTATTAACCATTTGGATGGACTTCTGAGTTGCTTAATGAAGAAATATACTGATAAAATGTAAGATGTTGAAGTTTACTAGCTTTTCTTCAAATTCAAAAAGAGATTAATTTAGAAGTGGCAGGATGTTTGCCTTGAGGTATTGTGCAAACAGGCACATTGTAGTTTCTCCCTCGTGTTTGTGGGCACACAGAACGTTGAGGTTAGCTGTTGGCTTCCCAACCTAGGCGCTGTTCTGCAGCTGGAAACAGCGTGTGCATGTCTTGGCTGCGGTGCTCCGGGTTCGAACACAGCTTGCCTCCACTCCTCACAGCGTCTCCACTTTGGCCAGTGCCAGACGATGCAGGGCCCACGTGATGACCTGATTTTCCTGTGGGTGGGTCCCTGCACCTTCCTCCTTCACTGTGGCACTTTGCCTCGTGCCTCGAAGGCTTGGGCTTTCTCGCAGCGGCTCCTGGGTAGGGGGACTTCTTACGTGGTGACTTGTTTCCAGAGCTGCCAAAAACTGAAGCCTTCGGACATTTTCAAGGCTTACTGCTAGAACTGGCACAGTGTCACTTTCACTACAGTCTTGTAGGACAGAAGCAGGTCACATGCCAGCCCAGATTTCAGGAGTGGAGACTGTACCGGGTGGGGAGGAGGGGCATGGCAAGGGCAGCTCATTAGGGCCGCCATGGAGCAAGCAGTCCACACACACACCAGGTATCTTCCTGAGGGAGACAGCAGGAGAAAGGTGACCGTGCTGTTTTTATCGGGCAGTTCCTTTTACAGTGTGATGCTGTAATTGCCTTTTTAGTATAACTGCTTTGAAGTAGCTCTGTAACGTTAGTATAATTTTTCATATTCATTTAAACTTTTTGTATTTTGATAGGGTTCATAAACAGATTAGAGAATGGCAAGAGGAGATAATGAGCATTTTATGAGATTTTTCAGCTCCTACTTTGTCACACCTAGGTTAAAGTACCAAAATACAAGATAAAACCATAAATATGTACTTTTTAAAAAAAATATGTACTTTTGTGAGATAAATGACATAAACCTCTGCTTGGGACATGGTACAGTCCCTGCAGCACCTCCATAGTTCCTGCAGTGACCCTGCAACTTGTCCTTTGTTCAGGGAAGAAGAGAGTCTCAGCTTCACTGTGGAATGGAAGTCAGTTCAGCTCAGAGCCTCCTTGAAGTGCTGGCTGACCCAGGAGACTTCTCCTTCATAGCCAGGCTGGTGCGGGGTTCCACTCCTTCAGTAATGCCTTCCTGATGCCAGCCTGAGAAGTGGTCATGCTGTTTTGCTAGGGATTGGGAATATTTGACTCATAGGCCCTATTCATCAGGTACCTCTGTAAAGTTTATTAAGAATTGCAGATTCAGGACTTTAAAAATATCTTAAGTGTCTCCGCCCACTCCTGTAATCCCAGCACTCCGGAGGAGGCTGTGGCAGGAGGATTTAGTGAGTTCACTGCGTCTCTGCTTTGGCCAGACAAAGTAAGCTCAAGGCCAGATCTAAAGAGCTAAAGAGCACTGTAAGATTCCCTAATCTTTGGCTACAAAGTGAGTTCAAGGCCAGCCTGAACTGCCCAGCAAGACCGCCTGAAAAAAACAAAAAAAGACAAAAAAAAAAAAAAATCTAAGTGTCTTAGTAGACATTTTGGTGGTAAATTTGAGAATTTTTATTCTATCTATCTATCTATCTATCTATCTATCTATCTATCTATCTATCCATCCATCCTTAGGTTTTCATCAATGTAGTTCAGGCTGGCCTTGAGCTCACTTTGTAGCCCAGGCTGGTCTTAAACTTCTGCTTCAGCCTCTCAAATGCTGGAATTACAGGTGTGTGTCACCAAACCTGGCTGAGAATTTTAATTTTAGATCCTACAACATTCATTCTCAGGATAGTATCATTTCCCAAGGGGACAAAAATTCTAGGGAATGGGAACAGAAAAGTGTTACTGTGGTTTGTGGAAGAAGAATTTTAAGTTAATTTATAAAATTAAGTGTGTCTTTCTGCTGAGATGAAGATAAGGAAAAGGTTGAGAATCATGTCCTGTAGGAGTGACTCTGACATTCTACCTGCTGTATACCGCCTGTGTGACCTCCCCCCAGCCTGTGAAACTTTAGTTTGTGATTTTGATCGGTTTTGGTTTTAACACTAAGATTTTATTTACATTAAATGGATTTCTCTTTTAAAAAAGGAAATCTAGAGGAGGGAAAGCATTTACTGTATGGGACTTTGAATGCATGGAGTTTGGAAACCTTTTATTTTTAATAAAAAGTCTGCAGCATGTTAACATGTGGCCAGCCAAAGTCCCTCATGTAGCATAGGAAACACAGGAAATGTTCCCTGAGAGACCTGTGCCTCGTCTGTCTCTCCTAGGAGTGGGGAGTCCTGTGCATCTGTTTCCTCCTAGGAGGGCTTGAAGAGGGGCCTCAGAACCCTGGTCTTTTAGGAAGGAAGAATAATTACCTGAGTTTGTTGCTTTCTTTCTTTGCTTTACTTGGGATGAAGATGAAACTATTTTTTTGATAGTTGGGATTATTGAAGGGGAGAAGTAGAAGAGGAGTTTCTGATGTATTACCATCTGTGAAGAAAACTCCTAAGTTTTGATTTAGTTTTTGCACCTTCTAAGGTAGCAGCAGGTTCTTTGTATTTGTTGATTTTATGTGTCATTTGTCTGGGCTCAGGAGAGTTCAAATGTAGTATTTGTAGCCAGAAGCTAAAGGCCTCTGAACATCTCCATGTACCTGAAAATGCAGTGCTTGGCAGTCAACAGATGCTAGAGGATGTTATTTGCTAAGCCAGTGAATGAGACTGATTCAAAGGTTATTTTTTGAAAACTTGATTCTCTTCTACAATTTCAGGAATCTAGTGGTAGCATGACATTGAAGAGAAAGGTGAACTTAAAAGTTAAGACACCTGTAATCCGGTGTTCTTCCTACTTAACATGTTTTACTATCTCCCTGACTTCAGTGTCTTCTATGTAAACTCAAAGAATTTGGTAAATGTGTCTGTCTGTCTGTCTGTCTGTCTTTCTGTCTCTTTCTTTTTTTGACAAGGTCTCACTGTGTAGTCCAGGCTGGCCTCAAACTTAGCATGATCCTGCCCCAGCATGTGCCACCTTGCCCACTGGTAGATATATATGTGTGTATATCTATATACACGCACACACTTTTTTCTTTTTTTTGGAGTGCTCTTTAGATTTCAAGTTTTGTGACCACACTAGACATGCTCTCAGCTGATGCAGTTGTGAGAATTAGTTCCATTCAGCATGGAAATGGTATTAAGGCAAACAAGTTGCTGTAATAGATTTGATGGCTCCAAGAGTATAGGTTGTCTCAGGGGAAGTGCTCAGGTTTTGTTGGTGAGTATCTTCCTTGGTCATTTGGAGAAAGATTTTTTTTCTATCTTGCTCCTCCACTATGCCCTAGGCTTTGGTCCTTGTCTGTGTTGCTCTGGCACCAGCATACAGGAAAGCGAAGGGACAGAGAAGTGCTCACCTAGGGTCCTGAGGTCTGTGCTCTGTCCACGAGAACTTCCTGACATGTCCATGGCCATACCCAGTTGCAAGCAAGTCTGGGAAGTTCAACTGAGTTGGGTAGCAGTGTCCTTGACCGTCGTTTTGTAGAAGAGGGTAACTAGTGCTTTGCTATAAGTAGATAGTTTCTTAGTACACTTTCAAGCAAAGCTTTTTGCTTAACAGTTGCTTAGCAAAAGAAATTATATTGGTGGTACAAAGACATTGTAAGTTATTTTGGCAAATGTTAGATAAAAATGTGAGAATAATATATTGAAAGACATTTTGAAATTAATGAGAAACATAAAACTAACCAGCCCTAACTGTGCAAACTAGGTAAAGAGTCATAGTTATAACTTTGCTACATTCAGTGTATTCTTTGATACATTTAGGTGTATGCTTAGGTAAAGAGTCATAATTATAACTTTGCTACATTCAGTGTATTCTTTGATACATTTAGGTGTCTGAAAAAGACACAGAGTGTTGACCATGTTTTCTCCCATGCACTATTCAATAAAATTCTTTCTTAAGAATTACCAGGCTCCTAGGGCTCTGGATTCTTATCATAAGTCTCCAAATTTGGCCATGTGTCAGAATTGCCTGGGGTCCTTGTTCAACATGTAGGTTAAGCCCTACCCTCTAGAGATTTTGATGATTATGTCTGTGATTCTGAATTTTTAACAAGCCCCTCAGGGTGATTCTGATGCAGCTGTCAGTGATATATAGGAACCACTTTCCTAGATAGTTGACGTCTCAGTTACCTCATATGTGAAAGTGCATAATTATACCTGCCTGGCTACAGAGTTTGGAGGCCATGAAGAATTGTATTTTGAAATTACTTGATAAATTAAAAGTAGTATAAAAATGTTCAGTAATTTGTGCTGATTTCTACACTAAACTAAAAAGTAAATACTGTTACTCCTATTGAGAAATAATTTGAGAGGCAACTGGTAGAAATACAGACTTCTTGATTTTACATAATTTAGCTGGGACTCAATTGCTCATTGTAACTGCCAAAAAGCATGACTAACCAGATTATTTGTAGTTTTATTTTTTCATGATTTGAAAGGTAGCAGGTATCAATTTGATGAGTTCTGTGAAGTACATTTTTAGGTCTAGGTCATCTGTATGAAGACTGGGCTTTCTTTGTGCAGGCCGAATTGAGCAAGGCTCCCCAGAAGGGAGTTACAGTGGTAGAAAAGAGAATATTTTACTAACAAGTCATGAGAATGTCCTAACAATTATTTTCTAAGAATGACTCCTAGAACAAGCCAGGTTCTGAATATGATGTGCAAGTTCAAAAAGAGGAGGCAGTGTGAAGTGATCCTTTTGTGAAGAGCACAGCTTGAGATAAGAGAGTCCCTTTTTTTTTTTTAAACAACCTCTCAGGAAATATTTGCTGTTAAGGGAGCAAGAGAACTTTCATAGAGCCCTTGCCAGGACCTGGTAGACCAGTAAAATGATGGAAAAACTTGCATAAGTTTAGAGTACATCTCCTTCCCCAAAGTGATGGAAAACAAACCAAAACTTTATGCAGATGATATACTAGGTACTTTATGCCCATCACTTTTTTTTTTTTTTTTTTTTTAATGGAGGCAGGGTCTCACTATGCAGTTCAGGCTGGCCTTGAACTCACTTTGTAGCCCAGGCTGGCCTCAAACTCACAGTGATCCTCCTGCGTTAGCCTCCCAAGTACTGGATTCCAGGTGTGCTCTACCACACCTGGCTGTGCCTGTCATTTTAATTAATCCCAGCAGCCCTGTGAATTGAATGAGGCATTATCTTTTAGTGGAAAGAACATGGGATTTCTCAAACCTTGAAGCCATTTGCTAATGGTGGGCCCAAATCTGGATTGTGTGTAAATATTCAAATTCAATAGTTTTTCCTGGTGAAACTGCTTCCCAAACAA